>PVKZ01003166.1:0-153787 GCA_004027375.1 Macroglossus sobrinus
TGTGTGTGTGTGTGTGTGTGTGTGTGTGTGTGTGTGTAGCACACAGAGAAAAGGGCTCCACCCCCAGAGTCATGCTGCCAGGACTTACACCCACCCTCGCCCTTTCCCAGCCAGGTACCCAAGCCACGGGGACTTATCCTCCACTGGCCTCTGCTTTGCATCTCTGAGGGGCTGAGGATTAAACGAGTTGCTCCATGTGGAGCACTTAGCACAGCACCTAGCACTTAGCACAGCACCTAGCACGTGCTATGATTATTACCATCATTTAGGCAAAAAGTCACTGATCCTGCCGTCTTTCCCAACCAGCCGGAGACCCCAGAGGTGAAGGCCTTACAGGACAGGCTGGCAGCCATGAACCTGAAGATGACTGACCTTCGCAACCAGATGCAATCCGTGAAGCAGGAGCTCCGAATGGCCCAGAAGGTATTCCGGAGCCAGGCTTCAAGCCTGCTTCCAGGGCTGGGGCTGGGATTGGAAAGGGGAGTGGCAGGGACACTGGGTTCCTTTCAGGACCAGCGAGCGCTGAGCCCCGTGAGCATCATGCTGCTTCCTCTGGGCCAGGCTCCAGACCCAGTCACTTCCTCCCAGCAGCTCTTGAAACAGACCCATGTGGGGAATGGGGTTGCTGGCTGCCTGAGGGACCCTACATACATGCCCTTGCTGTGCCCGCCCAACCATGGACCGAGGAGGACAGTGCTGTCCTCCCAGGGAGGGCCCTTGAACCTTCCTCGTGTTGTGTACACCAAGGTAGATCCTAGGTCTTTCCTTCACAAGCCACCTTGGACTTGGGAGCCTGCCAAGACCCGCCTCCTGCCCTCTGCTGTCTCCATAATATTAGAAAATGAATTGGTTGGTTGTGCATTAAAGGCCCCTTTCAAAGGAAAACACTCAGGCTTGGGATGCGGGCCCAGCTAGTTCCTTATTTATTTTTATTTACATAGCGAATTCTCTGGCGTTGGTCCTCCCTGCTGGAACCCCTCGGACCAGCCAAGATTTCCAAAACAGTGTTCTATTGTGGAAACAAGCCTCAGAGACTCGTTCCCAGATCGGGTTTCCATGACAGGCTGCGAGAGGCCCGGGGCACACGCTGAGCCCGGCGTGTCCACCTCAGAGCCACGAGGAGGGACCCGAACACCTTGCAGTGGTGAAGCCGGGCCCTCCTGGACCCGGACATGCCCCAGGGGCATTCAGAGGCCCTGCTCCCTGCTGCGCTCAGACGTGGCCCCTCATCGGTGGCTTTTCACACAGGGCGAGGCCGTGTGGCCGTGCACGTCCTGTAGCCGCTCAGTTCTAGGTGACCGTGAGCAAATTAAGGAAGCAGGTTTTGGTCAATTCTGTGGTCCACTCATCGCAAAATGTCAAGAGCAAGAAGCCCCATCTGGGTGTGGTCAGCACTTCCTCATTTACTCTAAGCATGGCCAGGCGGTGCTGGGGACAGGGGTGTGACTGCTTTCTCAGGGAGAGATGCTTTTGGAGCAGGGGTCACATGGCCTTAGAGGTGGGAAGAAGGTCATGCCCCAGAGCTCGGCCCTTCTGAGAGCCCCACGCACTCAGCACAGCTTCTGGACACACGGCAGCATTGGGGCTCTGGGGTGATGAGGGGAGAGGGGGGCTCTGTCCTGGCCACACTGAAGGTCCCCCCTCCGCAGGCGCTGGCCAGCGAGGTCGGAGAAGATGTGAGCGTTCAGCAGCTCCTGGCCTCACCGGGCACCTGGAGGGGGCGCGCTCAGCACATTCTCGTTTTGCAGAGCAAGGTGAGTGAGTCGCCAAACCTCTCCTGGCCCCCGGAACTGTAGGGCTCGAAATGCCCCCGGGAAGTCCCACACGGGCCCGCATCGGACACACAGAACTTGTATTGTTCTGCATCCTCCCCAGCCAGCCTGCATTCAATTTGTTATTTAATGAACAAGCTCTTATATAACGCTTACCATGTGCCAGGCACTGGCGCTTAACAAATGCCAAAGCTCTCGGTTTATTTTACTCCAGGCACATTTTTTTTCCCCCTAGTTTACGTAAATTTGCTCGACTATTGTACTTGTGGGCTTTTTCCAGCTCCGTCCAGATGCTTGTAGACTTTTGACAGTTTTAACCGCCCAGTAAAAACTTAGCCTTGTCTCCTGCTTTGTGTTCTAAATATTTGGAGACTCCCTGGGGGGGCCTGTGGAGTCCAACAGCTTGGACTCAAATCCCAGCTCTCCACTCGCGAGCCCTGTGGCCTCAGGCATGACACTTCCTCTGTCTGTGCCTCGGTTTCCTCATCTGTAGACTGTGGATAATGATAGTGCCTACCTCACAGGGCTGTTGGGAGGACTGAGTGACTCGATATGAATAAAATTCTCCACACAGTGCCTGGGGTGAAGGAAACACCACCCCAGGGTTAGCTGTGGTGGTTTTTCTTTTTTTTTTTTTTTTTTTTTTTTTTGCCTTCAAACCAAGAAACGCAGGAGTAGGTGTATTATTTCCGCTGTTTGCTAAGCACTTTGCCTTCACCTCAGGGGCTTCAGAGTCATGGTCCTAGGGTGGCTTTTATCCTCCGGGTCTCCTGTGACATCCTTAAAACCCACGTGAAGCGGAAAGGTTTCCAAAAGGCTGTAGTCAGTGGCCAGTGTGTGTGGCCTTGGGGTTCAAGAGACCTGGCTTTGAGCCTGGCCTGAGTCACTCACTAATCGACAAGTCGTGACCCTGGGCCAATCACCCCTCTGTGCCTCAGTCTCCTCACCCGTAAAGTGGAGACGATAGTACTTCCCCCGGGGGCTGTTGTACGTGAAATGGAACGTTTGTACAGCGCCTAGCACAGTGCCTGGCCATACTAAACGCTCAACACATTAGTTACTGCTGCTGTTGAACTGTGAGAATAAATGATTAAAAAGTAACCCTGTGTTCTTTACTTAATGCTTAGTGGCATTACCACACAGTGCCACACGAGGGCACTGCTGTGTGCTTTCACAGCCACCCTGCTGCCGATTACCAGAGATCCTAGTGAATTTTGCCCTGGGGCTCAGGTTTACCCAACTTCGTTCTATCATTTGTATTTTGTTGACATAGAAACTAGGCTTAGAAGGACCCTAGAAGTTGCCCACTTGAACCCCAGGGTGGTAAAGCCATCGTTCTGTGTGGATGCCACCTACCTGCCACTTGCTGATGGCCTACGGGTACTGGACTCTGGGCCATCTTGGGGAAACTCAAAGTCACTGAATCCTAAACATCACCGGAGCCCTTGTTTAAAATGCAGGTTCCCAGGCCCTCCCCCGCTCGGAGCTCTGATTTGTTGGTCTGGAGTGGGCTCCACGATTTGTCATTTCAGGAAGTGGCTTGGGAATTCCCAGGCTCAGGCAAGTTCATGGTCCCGAATGCTCCTAACAACATTATCAGGGTGTGCCCTTATACCCATCTCACGATGGGGGGTGAGGCCTGAGACTCTGAGTCATCCACGCACAGTCACACAGCCGGTGAGGCCTGAGCTGGTCTCTCGGCCTGCGGACCCTGCTGTCCGTCTGCAGCATCTCCCCTCTCGGTGGCCTGTCCCTTCGAGAGCTGTCCCTTGCACTGAGACCCTCCACCTCCTTTCCCTGCCAGGTCCCTGGGGCCATACGTGTGCCGCTCGGCCTCAAACAGCCCCTCAGTGACAGGGTGCTTTTTCTCATTTACTTGGAAGTTTCTCTTCCCCCGTTTTGCTCAAGTTGCCGCACCCCTCGGCACGCCAGGCCCTCTCCTGTGGGGCTTCCACATCCATCTGGACCCCGGTGTCTGTCCTCCGTCCCATGCGGTCTCCCACCGCACCTCGGGGCGGCCCCTCCAGGCGGTCGAACCTGACCACAGACGGGACGTGGAACAATCCATGAGGTTGTTTTGCCACCCTCAGGTCCGAGAGCTTGAGAAACAGTTGGGACAGACCCAGAGCCGGTCTGTGGGGACAGCCAGTGACGAGCTGTCTGTCTGTCCAGACCCAAGGAAGCTGTCGGCACAGGAGAGGAACCTGCTGAGGATCCGCAGCCTGGAGAGGGAGAAACAGGAAGGCTGGGAGGTAAAGCCCGTCGGCGGGACACGTGGGACCCGGAGGTGGTGACCGCCCCTGCGAGGACTCGGGGGACGCCTTAGCAGCGGAGGACCCCTGGAGTGGGGGTTGGGTCACCTCTGAGCCATGTCCCTTATGTCACGTCGATCCAGCTTGAGCCACCTGAGTGGGTCCTCACCCAGAGCCCGTTGCGTGGACTTTGGGTGGCCTCGTCGTGGCCGCTTTGGGGATGTTGGACCCAAAGCGCTCACTGGGGAAGGACAGGGAGAGAGTCACAGTCCCAGAGGTGTGCTAGGCTTAGGCGGACCTTGAAGGAGGAGCAGGGCCGGCTGATGAGAGAGGTGGGTGGGCCGGTAGCCCTTCCAGGGCCTGCATCTCACTGGCTGAACTGGGAGTGTCAGCAGCCGAGCTCTGCCGGGCTAAGGCGGCAAAGGGCGCGTGCTGGCCCGGGCAGGGAAACGGGCGAGAGGTGGCCTAGCTCCAGGGGGCTGCAGGGGTTTGGGGACTGGGTCTCAGCACCACTTTCTCCTGGATTAGCTTCACTCTCTCCCATGGGGTCTCCTGTGATCTCAGCTTCTATCCTACATGCCGGCCCCCACAGAGAGATTCTGACAAAGCCCCAAAATTGTCATTGGCTGGCTTAGGCCATGTGCCCCTCCGTGAGCCAGGGTACAGGGTGCTTTGATTGGCCAGGCGTTAGGTGCTAGGCCCTGGGTCTTGGGGAGTGAGTCAGTCTCCCCAAACTTGGCCTGAGAGTGGGGAAGAGGGGCTCCCCCAAAGAGAGCAGAGGAAGAAGCAGGAGGAGGTGCTGGCAGCCCGGGAGGGCGCACTTCAGTCGCCCAGGCACTGGGCTTCCTGGCAGTGAGGCCTCACGGGGAGGTGTCCAGGGGTGAGTGCCCCTTGCTGGGCCCTATACTCCCAGCATCCTAGACCATCATGTGTCAAGAGGGGAATGATGAGACTGGAGAGCTGGGCAGACCCTGCTGGACCTGTGTGCTGGCCTGGGATGTGAGCTTTTATCTTAAAGGCAGTGGAGAACCAGCAAAGAGCTTACATGGTGGAGGGACATGGTCAGCATGCATTTTGGAAAGGTCATACAGTCAGGCATGGGATCTGGGTCAGAGGAGGCATGGAGCACCGAAGCCATAATTCACTTGAGACGTGACCAAGGGCCTGCACTGAAACGGTAGGATTCTAGCAGAAGGGCCAGACACCTAGGACGCTGAGGGTTGATTGTGTAGGACTCGGTGACAAGATGTGGAAGAGAGAGGAGCAGGAAGTGTTATGGAGGACTAGCGGTGAGCGTAGCAGGTGGGTGGGCGAGCGAGGGAGTGGGTCCCAGGGAGACGGGAATGGGGTTTGAGGTGCACCTGGCTCAGACTCCCACATTCGCACAGGACGGAATTTCGGGGAATCATTGGGCCAATCTCCAGCCACAGTGTGAGTGGCAGGAAATGATTTCCTGTGTGTGCTTCCTCTGGCGGGTGCCAGGGGCAGACAGCAGGGCCACAGGGGACCAATGGCAGCCCTCCCCCTCACCCCCCCCAAAGAGCCGTGGCCTTGCAGATGTGTCTTGTTTCACTGCTTTTCATCTCTATAATTCTCATCAAGGATCTAAAAACACTTTCCCAGTGATAATTAACTCTCAAGACCAATCAGATTCTATCACTCACTGCCCAAAAGCCTCCTGCCTCAGTGTCCCTCAGTGCTGGCTCTGGGGGTTTACCCGATCTGGCCTCTGCCTGCTCCTACCTTACCCCGACCTGCCTTCTTACTCACTGAGCTCCAGCCACCCACGTTCCACCCCAGGGCCTTTGCACTTACCCTGTTCTCCTCCAGTCTCTCTCAGAGAAGCCTGTCCCCGCAGTCCCTTCCTCCACTCTCCAATGAGCATCTATCACTATTTGGCCTTATCTATCTCCCACACAGGGATGTCAGTTCCTTGAGGACAAGGGCTCTGTTTTGTTCTCAGCTGTATCCATAGCATCTATAACAAGGATTATATTAGCCCCTCAGGAAATATTTGAGAAGGAAGGAATGAATGAGAGATTCCAAAGGCGTGTGCAGTATGTGAGTTTCCAGGTGTGGCTGACCAAAGCAAGGTGCATTCTGCGGGCGACGTGACAGGTGGAGTGGCAGGCGGGGCCTCCCTTCTCATCCGACCACTTGGTGGGGCGAGGCACTTCCGTATGAACCCTAGCCTTAGCACTGCTTTTCTCTTTTCCTCCAGCTCAGGCGGGGCTTGAGGGGTGGGGACAGCCCAGTGGGTTTCCTCCCATGCCTGACTCTTGGCAGAGCAGGGGAAGCCGCCTGGACACCTGTGCACTTAGGCCGAGGGGAGTGCTGTTGTCCACTGGTGACATCTGCCATGTGCTCCGGCAAGGGCTGGGCATCTGGGCCCTGGCTCTGCTGACATGCTCTGTGGCCTAGGACAAGTCCCTTCCCGTTGTGGGCCTCGCCGGTGAGCGGAAGCGAGGGACCAGTTGTGGCCCGAGGTCCCACGCAGCCCCGCTACCCGGGACGGCACTCTCTGATTCCAGAAGCTGGCCAGCGAGCGGGATGCCCTCCAGAGAGAGCTGGAGGACCTGAGAAAGAAGTGCGAGGGCGTGCGGTCCCGGAACAAAGTGCTGTCGAGTGAAGTGAAGACCCTCAGGAGCCAGATGGGGACCCTCGTGGAGAAGGGCAGGCACGACGACGAGCTCATCGATGCCCTCATGGTACGGCCCGGCCCGGCCGCCCGGCCAGGGCACTTGCTGGGGGCCTGGCTCCCAACACGGCACAGGCCCCCGCCCGGCCCACAAACCTGTGCCTCAGCCTCAGCCGCAGCCTCAGTTGAGCTCTCACTCGCCCCCTGATGCCACCATGGCCACCCGATGGGCCCCAGCCCCAAAGCCACACCCCAGGAACAGCAGCAGCTCAGAGGACATGTGTCTCTGGGCCTGTGGACTCGAAAGGAGAGAGACGTGTGTGTGGGGGAAGGAGCTGGGGTCCCACCCCGGGTTAGTTTTCATCAAGGAATGGAAGGGACAGCTGAGGGACCGGTACAAATCCTTGTCTGTGTGATAACACAGAGCCCCTCCTCCTCTGGGCCCTTGGGGTCCGGTTTACAACAGCTCGTCACCAAGGCCACTCCTAGGGTCAAATGTTATAAGCCTATTTCATAGATGGGGAAACTAAGACTCCAGTTAGTTAGATAAGTCATCCAAGACCACACGACTGAGTCCAAACCAGGTTCACCTGACTGTAACACCTTCTTTGATTAGCAACGTGACACTACTGCCTTCACTTTAGCCTGGTCTCTTCTCTCCGGGGCCTCAGGCACCTCAGACTTTTGTCTCTGGACTCCAAGTTGTGCCCACGGGCTCCTGGGGTGGTCATGCCTGGCTTGACTGGTGGGGTGCATGGGGGAACTGATGCTGGCTCAGGCACCCCCTTATTCCATAATAATTTCACCAGGTGGGGTGGCGGGCAGGGCACAGAAGACCTGAAATCTTGGCCTGCCTCTGTTGATACCTTACTGTGTGACCCTAGGCCAGTTGCATCCCCTCTCTGAGCCTCAGCTCCCAGTTTTTAAATAAGGTGCGGGGCTGGATGTCCTCTGAGGTCCCATTCCTTGTCACTGAAGAGGATTCGAGAGCTGCGAACCAGCCCCAGCCCTGCCATTCACCAGTGTATCCCTCCCTGGGCACTGGACCTCAGCTTCCTCCACTACAAAGTGTGGACAATAGCCCGGACCCATTCCAAGTCACCATCATGGTCCTTCCGACCCCCAGGCAGGAAGCCTCCATGCCAGGAGTGTCCTGGGGGGGCATCTTCAGGAGACAGGGTCTCAGTCAGCTACTGCAGAATCCCTGGCGAGGGGTCTCGGGACTTCCTCCAAGGGCTGTCTCCCAGCAGAGTGAGATAGAATTCCTTTCTACCCAAATACCTCCCCCACTGGCTGAAGAGCCACCATCCGAGCTGCTTTCCGTTGTCCTGAAAGCCCCTTGGATGTCCTGGGCCCCTATCTCAGGAAGAAGGAAATCGAGGACGGGATAAGGGCATGGCCCCCACCTGCCTGGTGAAACCCCCTGAGGGCAGGCAAGAAGCTGTTCCTCCTGCATCAGGAGCATTAGCGTCCTGCTGTTAGGTGACTACAGGAGCAGAGAATAGGCCATCGCAGGTGGCAGCAGGGAGGCAGGGTTCTTCCCCTGTCAGTCCTTACCCACGGGCCATGGCTGATCTTCGTCTGACCTCCTGCTTGGCCCCCCAGGACCAGCTGAAGCAGCTACAGGAGATTCTGGGCAGCCTGAGTCTGCAGGAAGAAAAGACACGAGCATCCCATCACCGCCTGGACCAGCAGCTCAACAACGAGGCTCAGCAGAGCAGCAGCCTCGTCGCCCAGCTGCGGGCCATGGTGGCTGAGCGGGAGGCCAAGGTGCGGCAGCTGGAGCTGGAGATTGGGCAGCTCAGTGTGCAGGTGAGGAGAGCACTGGCTCGGCCCAGCATCCAGTTCTAGGTCCTGACAAGTCCATCCACCATCCAGAGAAATCTCAGCCATATCCACGTCTCTCTACCTGCCTTTAAGTGGCTGCACTACATCTTACCTGGTCCCACTTGGGCTCCTTGCTTCCTTCTGGCTCCCCAGCCCATTCCTCGCACACCTCTCCTCTCTAAAGCACAAACTTGATTGTCTCCCTGCTCTGCATAAAACTTGTCTGTGGGTCCCCATCACCCTCAGCTTCGCCCAGTCCAAAAGAGTCCAGGCTCCTTCCAGCTCACCTTCTCCCTCCCCAGCTGTGACCTTCATCCTCATGACCCAAAATGGCAGCTATGATGCCAGCCTTTACGTTCACATTCCAGGCAGGGGGATGGCAGTAGCGAGGCCACACTTCTTCATCCAGTTTGCAGGGCACCAGGAGATTAGCCCTTGCTGCCACTCCTCCAGCATCTTCTCTTCACCCCTCCCTCTCTCGCACACCCTGGCCGCAAGGACGTCATTTTGCTCCTCACGTGGCCCTGCTTTGTCTCCCCACTCCAGGCCTGTGTACGTGCCTTCCCTTTCCTCCCCCACCACCCCTGCCTGGCCAGCTGTTCCTCAGACTTTAGGTCTTACCTAGTGTGAGTGCCTCCGGAAAGCTCCAGGGCCCCGTTCTGTGTCACATGCCCCTCCTGGGCACCCTGAACCCCCTGTGCCCCCCCAAGCCAAGCTTCTGTCACATCGTGCGATCGTTTTCCATTTTCTCCCTTGAACTCCCCTTGAGGGGGCACAAACCATGGTGCCTCAGTGCCCAGCACTGAGGACCAAGCACACAGTAGGTGCTCAGGAAAGGCTTGTCTAATGCATGAGCTCCTGAAGCAATTCTGCCTTGAGGGCCCAGCCCGGGCTGCCTGGAGTCAGGTGCCGTGGGTTCTGTGGCCCCTCCCCGTGGTGGTGGTGATGCTCAGGGGAGGGGAGGTGGCCTCTGGGGAGGGTTCCTTGCCATTCATACCAGTTTCCCAGTGACAGAGGAGCCTCATAGCCAGGTTGGCTGGTACAGCCAAAGGTGGGTCGCAGAGCATCCCTGTCCTCTGTTCTCAGGGTTCTATGGTCCAGCACAGGGCGTGGGAGCCCAGGCACCCCCGGCACCAGTTCCCGCCGGCTGGTGTCGGCTGGTGGTGGCGGTTGGTCCTGCAGCCCTGCACCTCCAGAGACCAGGCCGCAGGATTGGCTGCGGGAGAGAATACGGACACCCCAGAGGCCGAGGGAGCACCCGCGGGGGGCGTGAGGAAGGCCTGGGGACAGAGCGTGTGTGGCAGTGAGGGGGGCGGGGCATAGCCTTGCCGTTCTCACCTGCTTCCCGCCCCAGGGTGTGAAGTATAAAGGGGCTCACAGGGCCATCCCGCCATCTTCACCCCACTGCTGCCCTGGCTCCAGGCACACAAAGAAGGACTGATCCTCACCTCAGAGGTCACCAGCCAGATGGGGGCCAAACGCCCACCGGACAAGTTGGTGCACCCTGCGAGTTTTCTCAGAATGATTGGGGCTGGGGGATGTACCAGGATGTTTGGGGCTCATATCAACTGCCAGCCCCTTGATGGTGGCCCGACCTCATGCTGGGATCCTCCGTGTCCCTCCTTCACCCAAGCCTCACCAGCTGTCCAGAAGGGGGAAGGTTGGGGAAAGGAAGGGGTGCTGGGGAGTCCAGTCTCCCCGCAAAGCTGCTGGTGCTTTCTGAGGCCCTGCTAGTCTCTCTAGCTCCCCATGTGTGCAGAAGAGCCAAGTATCTCCAGCTGACAAAGGCAGCTGGCCTCAGGCCACACCTGGCTTTCATCCACGTGGGGGCGGGGCTGCCCAGAGAGGTGGGCCTGCTCAAGATGTCCGTCTCCGACCTGCTCCTCATCCCCTTTGGGACCTGAATGTAGAACGGCTTCCTGGCCCAGCCAGCGCCCTCACGTCCGTCCCTCATGTAGCTCCCTCTCTGAAGAGAGGCATTATTAGATGCCATTATCATGCAAGGAGTGCCTTCCCCACACAGGCCTCGCTTTTCACTCCTGCAAAGAAGCCTCTTTCATATCCCCTGAAAGCCCCGAAATCAAGCCAGGCCCCGCCCCCCGCCCCGCTCCTGCCTTGTCCAGGCCTCTGAGCCAGAAACCCAAGAATCAAACCCCCATCTGTTCCCCCGCAGTATCATCGGAACAAAGGAGTGGGCGAGGGGTCCAGTGAGCCCGGAGTCAGCCCCGCCTCCGCCAAGTTCCTGGAGGACCCCGGCCTGACCAAGCCCCCGGCCTCGGCAGGCGATCACGTCGGCAGGCTCGGCTCTTCTCGGTGAGAAGGAAATGGGCTGCAGGGGTTGGAGCGCAAAGATTAATTATTCAGAAGACAGGATGTTTCCCATTGCCTCTGATGGGAAGCCGGAGCACGGTTTTAAGATGACCGTGGCCTTGTCGTTCCACTATGTGGGCCCGTCCTAGTCCATCAGCCCTGCAGCTGTGTGGAGAAGCAGTTAGGCCCAGACATTACTTCAAGAGAGTCTGGTTGCAGCTTCCCATTAAATCCTCTCGGAACTCACCTGCTTCCAGGGTTCACTAACAGTCCTGTGTTGGTTGGATTGTTCGAGGCCCCGATAGCTCTCAGTTCTGCCTCGTTCTGAGCAAGAGTTCTGGGGAGAAGGGCAGCACATGCACAGGGCGGCCGGCCGCCGCCTCAGCCTCCCCCGCCGATTCCTGCTGGCCCTGGCCTCCCTCCCAGCGGCCTCCCCATGGTGACGTGCCCCCTCTGCCTTCACGCAGCTCTGTGACCAGCCTGGGCCACACGCTCGTGGAGTCTTCTCTCACATGGCCTTCCCTGCCCAGCCCTCAAGGGGCCTCACCCAGGTAAGAACCCGGGTCAGCACGGTGCCCCACAATCCTCGAGCGCTCAGCCCATGTTGCCATCCCATGGAAAGGAGGGAAAACCAAGGCCAGGCCAAGTCCACGGCCTCTTTTGAAGTTACGTCAGGACATGGAGGGTCAGGGAGGCCCAGTGCCTCGTTCAAGGCGACAGAGCAGGTGGCTTCAGAACTAGGGCCTCGGCTGCTGACTCACAGTCTAGTGTTCCTGCTTCCACAGAGGTCACGCGAGGAGCCTCCCAGGGCCCGGAGCCCAGCGCCTTCCCCCGTCTCTTCTGGCCCACTGGGAATCAGTCTCCAGGGGGAGAATTTCTTGTCCTATGCGTTCCCATTTTAAGGCACTGATATCCCTCAGCTCTCTGGCCCCAATGAAGCCTTCGGGCTAAAATGGGCCCTTTGTTCTTGCTGCCAGCTCACAGACAAAGGGTGGCTTTGTCCTGCCCCGGAGCCGTGTCCTAAGCCCTGCCCACTGTCCACTGGAGCCCTGCTCCCGCTGTCAGGCCCCCACCCCGACCTCTCAAGCAGAGCAGCTCAGGTTCTGGTCAAGGCCTCTGAGTGGGATCAGTTCCACCTTTGACTTGCTGTGTGGCTCTCAGGTCCTCTCCATGCCTGAGAAAGTTCTGGCCTGACATTTGGTGGCACAGGGACCATGGGCCAATGCCAGCACTGCAGTTGCCATCCCCATCAGCCCAGAGACGAAAGGCACAGGGGTCGTGGGCCAACTCTGAGCTGGTGCCACACTTGTCCTCACAATGTAGGGAGAGTGGACCAGCTCTGTCTGTCTGAGGTCTTAAGTCACAGTAGCAGGAGCAGGGAGATGGGCCAGACGACCCCTCCAGGTCCCTTGCTGGCCTATGTGTCTGTGACCTTTGCACTCCACAGGGATGCGAGAACTGGTGTCCTCCTGGGCTGCCCAGACCACTAGCTCTCCAGCTTGTTTCTTCCACAACACGCAGATATTTACTGAGCCTGACACCGTGCAGGCCCTGACCTCATGGAGCCCACAGCCCCATCTCCTCAGTGACAGGACAGGCCTCGGAGGGTGGGAGTGACCCCAGAGCGTGTGTCCATCAGGGCTGGTGTGGGGACTCCGATGGGGAGCCGGGGGAAGGGCGGAGTGAGGGGGTCGGCTTCCTCCTCCTGAGGCTCCTCCCCCGCACACGAGATCACGGAGCTGACTAGAGTGGGGTTTTCCCAGCTGCCGTGCACACGCAGACCGCCTGGGATCCCCGGGTTAGATGCGGGTTCTGATTCGGCAGCCCTGGACCAAAGACTGGGGTCCCGCATTTTCAACAAGCTCGAAGGCGATGCCCCAGCCGCCGACTCAGAGACCACACTCTGAGCGGCAAGGCCTTAGAGTAGCTCATTTAGGAGTCTGAGATGGGCTCCTGAGAGCCCATCTCAACCAGCCTCATCCCTGTGCAGAGGGGGAAGAGACCCGCCCAGGACCACGGAGCCATCAGCCTCTGGGCTCGTGTGCCTGTGTCCTTCAGTGCTGCAAGAGCAAGGCCAAGGTCCCTGGGGTCTCACAGGGAAAGGTGAAGGCAAAGCAGAGAGCGGCTTGGGGTGTTTGGGGTCCTGCCCCCAGCCAGTGGGTCAGGGCCTGGTAGGCAGGCCCAGTGGTCACGAGGGGAGCAGCGATGGGCTGCATCAGGGCTGCAGAAAACAGACGAGTCTCAGAGCCGAGTGTCCAGGTTCCTCGCCAGTGGGCTGGGCTTGGGACGGGAGGGATGGGGTGGGCTGGCATTGGCAAGGCAGCAGGCCACACAGGTACTCAGGGCACCCCAGGTCCCCAAAACCCAACCACTATAGCATCCAGGCTAAGGCCAGGATCCCACAGGGATTGGATGGACAGAGGTGCTGATATGGCTTTAGCTCTGCTGGGGTCTGGCTTTGGAGCCACTACACGAGGCCTAGAAGCTTTGGCAGGAACAGGGACGGTGGGCTGAGGAGAAGCCGGAGGGGGACCAGGAGGGACTAGATTGGCTTCCTTCTCTCTGGCCATTTCTGAGGACCCCTGAATGTCTTTCCAGTGTCTCCCACCATCACAGGGATAAGTATGTCTTCAGGTAACCCCTCAAATGACCTCTGATCTCCCACTCTGGTCCCCAGGTTCGTGGACTCCCCAGAACAAAAAGGCTGGCAGGCACAGGTGACAGAGTTCAAGGCTCTGTGGCAGGCCACCAAGGTGGAACGCGACCGGCTCACCGAGTTTGTCACTGTCCTGCAGAAACGGTAACCCATGGCGTCCGGGGAGACCCTCCATGGGCCTAAGTGGGCGGGGGGGGGGTGGGCGGTGGACGCCTGGCAGGGGGCATCCCCCTTAGATGGGACCAGGCCTCGTCCATGACTGGGCTCCCCTTACTGAGAGTTTGGCTCCCACAGCTCATGTCCTCACTCACATGTCCCACAGCCTTGGGGCCCTATTGTCACACTTGTGGTTTGCCCCGTCCTCCATGCCCCCAGTGGGACCACAGTGCATGCACGTGGGCATGAGGTGGGAGTCTCGGAGGGGAGACTCTCTGGAGCAGTTAAATCAGTGAGATTAGCCCACCAGTAATTCAGATCTACGGTGAGCATGGCACTGTACCCGGCGCCACTGGAGGGGTTTGGTGGGCAGGGGACTGGGCTACAGAGTCACCTGGAATTACAAAGATGGAGAGGGCAGCTGATAACTGGGGAGCTGAGATTTCCCTGGGGTGGAGGAGTGGGGCGTGTGTGGCCTGAGGCAGCAGACCATGAGGTACAGTTTTCTCCGAGGGGTTGTTGACAGATTTCCACTCGGATAAGTCAGTGCTCCTCACTCAAGTGACCCTTTTGGCAAGAAACGCAGGTGCCCCAGGCCAGCACATGGCCCAGCCATGTGACCTCCACAGTGAAGATACAAAGGACGCCACTGAGTTTCTGCCCTAACGGGCCGTATCACATGTCTGTCTGGGCTCTTTGGTGACAGACAATAGAAGCCAATTCTGGCTCAGTGAAGGGAAAGGCATATTTTTGGAAGGTTCTGGCAGACCCCGAGGCACAGAGCAGGAGAGAAGCTCAAGCAGGTCCATGAATCTTGGTAGCAGGAGCCCTGGGGTGGTCTCCCGTGGGTCACTGGAACGGCACAGGCCCAGTGGCTTTCAGTCCTCGTGCCGGTGGGTTGTGGGAGAGAAGGTCTGGCCAGCCTGGGTTGCCCATATGTCCCTCCCTGGACACAGGCCAGGCACCTTGACTGGAAGGACCACCCGGTGCTCACAGATGCAGGAGGGGCAGTTTGCCAAAGACGAGAAAGGAGCACCGTTAACACAGAACGAGTTAGGGCCGCTGGGAAGTGGTCAACAGATGGCCGCTCCCCGGCTGTGAGAGCGGTCAGCTTTAATTCTTTCCTTTTCCCGTAGAACACAGAGGAGCTGAATTTCAGATATACTCAGGTATACGAGAAAATTAACAGGAATTCTTTTCCTATAACTGAAGCATAGTAGATAGCACCAGCACCCAGTCTAGCAGCTGGAAGAAACATACTCTATCCAGGCTTCCTCTCCCACGTCCTTTGAGTTGCCCGCTTTGAGTTTTGGGGGCCTAGTGAACCAAGGTGACTCGGTTATCTATTGCTGCAAAAGAAACCACCCCAAACGTAGTGGTTTCAAACACACTGGTTTATTATTTCTCATGGCTCCGTGGGTTGCCTGGGTGATTCTGCCTCACAGAACGCCAGCTAGGACCGTTCACGTGGCCCTGTCCAGCTGGACGCTCAGCGAGGTGCCTCAGTTCTCCTTCACGTGTGGTATCTCACCTTCCACGGCCTCTTCACGCAGAGCTAGGCTTCGGGCAAGGCGAGCAAGCAAGGCCCCTCGGGCTCCGAATTTAAGGAGGTACTCACTCCCATGTGCATGTGATTCTCAGCCCACATTCTTGACCTTTTGGGGTTCATCCTGCTGCTCTCTCTTCTGGGGGGCAGGGAAGCTCTGTGAGGCTTTCCCAAGCCCACTGGCCTTTACTTTTCTGGGGTGTTGCTCTCTCCCTGGACTTTCACAAGAAAAGGGGATCCAGGCCCCCCTGCACTCAGATCCCTCCAAACCTACTTGGATTCCTCACCCCAAAGAACAAGACCTTCCTTTCTCAGGGATCCACACTCTCTGTCCCTTTCTTTCTCTGAAAAGTCTGTCCCAGTCCTGCCCAGGGAAAGATCTGTGTAGCTTCCCCCTCTCTCAGACTGTGCCTACAAACCCCAGCTGCCTCAGCACCCCTACCCCGACTCCCCCATCCCAGGTCTGCATCCTAGTGAGACTCCTGCGCTCTCCTTGGGATCCCCCCTCGCTCCCCGACAAATGAACAAATTATTCATTTACTTTTGCCAACATGCTTGAAAACATGTTGCTTCTTGCGTCTCAATCTTCCTTCTGGGCTCATTTTCTCTCTTACTTAACGGCATCCTTCAGTTCAGTGAGGCCATATGAATGGCAAGCTCTGAGTCTTTGTTTATTTGCAAATGTCTTTGTTACGCCTCTCTCTTGAGTGAGAATGTAATTGAGCACAGAATTCCAGAGAGAAGGGTCTTTTTTCTCAGCACTCGAGGCTGTGATAGTCCGTCATCCTGGTGCATACACTGCTGCTAAAATAATGTACGTCAGTTCGACGTTGTTACTTTGTACATGCGTCTCTTCTGGCTGCTTTTTCCCAGATATTCTCTTTGTTTTTATATTTCCAAGTTTCACTATGATGTATCTAGGTCTTTTATTTTATTTTTCCTATGTAGGAATCGAGTGTGCTTTTTGATCTGAGGACTTCCATCCATATAGTGCCTCTCTCCGTCGTCTCTGTGTTTTCCATCTAAAATTCCTAGTCAACATATGTTAGAATTGCTTATTCTTTCACTTCTCTTAAACTTTCTTAATATTTTGGACTGATCACTGGATGGTTTCTTCAGATCTATTTTCCGCTCATTCCATCTCTTCAGTTGTACTTCGTCTGCCACGAAACTCATCTTAATAACTGTATCTTTTCATTCCTAGCCATTTCTTTTTTGTATAAAACCTCCTGTTCTCTTCCTTAGAGCATTTGTTTTTTCACTAAGATTTCTTGCCTTTCTCTTTGTAATAATTTTAAACTTACTTAGTCCCTTAAAGTTGCTCTTTTATCTTCTTTACTTAGCGTCCTAAGTGGCATCTGTTGATTGCTCCTCATGGTGAATTCTCTCCCCAGGTGGTTTGTATTTTTGTGTTGTTTTTGTTTTCAGTGTATTTTTTTTTTACCTGTGGGAGTTCTTAGGTTATGATAATACTCTACAGAATGGTTCTGCTTTTGCTGCTGTGGAGCTTTGGGGTTTTCAATGGTCTCTGGTTGGTGCTTTATGCTAATTTATTGGTTTAGGATTTACTAAACACTTGAGTGCTTTGCTTGTGCTCAATTTTCTCATTTTCTGTACTTTTTGTCCCCCACCGAGGCCCCGGTAGGCTGCAAGCTTCCTTCCCACTTCCCTGGCTCATAGATGGACACTGTCTCAGTCCTCTTGTCAGAAACAAGGCATGCTTTTGAGGCTTCCAGAATTACACAGAGAACTCACTTGCACCTCGCTGCCTTGTATGAGCCCAAGTTTATGCCTTCTGCTGTCATACTGGCGTTAAAACCCCTGCCTCATGCTATTGGAAGTTTTATTAGTTTCACTATTACAAACGTATACTTACTTATTGCAAAAAAGCCTCCCCCGACAATTTCCCACCTCACATAGAAGAGAACTATCAGAACTTCCAAAATGTTTTCTTTGCACATCCAAAAACATGCATGCATATACGTGTATATGTATATATACAAATATGTTATTAAAATAACAAATATGCACACATATTATAAAAATGACACGTGTTATTAAAAGATGGACTCACACTAAATGCATCTTTATATTTTTGTGGAAGTGTATCAGTATCATGAATTTCTAACAGTGGAATTGCTGAATCAGAGAATATGAACATTTAAAATGTTCACAAATAACGAATGGCTAATTGCACGTTTTAAATTTATCAATTTACATTCCCACCAATAATGTAAAAGAAGTATTGACCATTTCCCCATACCTCCCCCTATACTAAGGTTTATCAATCTTTAACATTTTTGCCAAACCAATAAGGAAACACTAATATCTCATTGTTGTTTTTATCTACTTTTCTATAACCAAAAGTGGAGATGAGCGTATTTTTCACGTTTATGGCCTTTTATGTGTACTCTTCTGTTAACTACCTGTTTATACTATTGCACATTTTCAGTGAGTTGTTTCTGTTTTTTCTTTACATTTGTAAAGAGCTCCTTACAAATTATGAATATAGTCTTAGATACGTAATGTATAATACTGAGTATCTTTGCCTTCATAAAGATCTTGTCTCATTTGTGTAAATTAATCCCTGGGTAGGGGGACCCCCTTATCTGAGTATTCTTCATCAACATCCCAACAATGATAGTTCCCATGAAAGCACATTTTTAACATCAAAACATTCACCGATGACTTTACCGCTTTATATTCATCCCTTCACACTGCCATTAGATCTAACTCTTAAAATAGAATGAAAATCAGTTACAAAGTAGAAAGGCAAATCTCTAAAAATGTTTGGAATTTCACAAGGTTGATGCACACAGTGCTGGAGAGCTGTTAGAATCACACCCAGAGCCACTGACAAACGCAGGTCTGTCTAGCTGTGTGGGTTAGCCCCGTTAATGATTGAAGAAGGAAAAAATCCATATCCATGAGAACCAAGACTGGTCAAAAGAGAATAATCGGAACACCAGTGGGTCTGAGAGGTCTTGAGGAGAACCTGAAATTGAAGGGCAGGCTGCTGCGGGGAAGGGGCGAGAAGCACCTGGCTCTGTGCGTGTTTGAGGAGAAGCTGTAGGGCCTGCTGATGAATCAGAAGCCGGAAGCAGCCGGGAAGAAAGAAAAGGCAAGAGTGATGAGTGAGTCCAGGCTTTTTGGCCAAGGTACTGCATGAGCGATGGTGACAGTTACCAAGATGGGGAAGGCACGTTTTGGGGAGGAGGGGAGAAATTCAGAGTTTGGTTGGTCCTAAATTTTGTAAGAATTCATAAAGTGCCTTAGCGTTTTGTATGCTATTTGCTGTTATTTTCTCTTATTATTTCCTTCATCACAAAGGGAATACAAACTTAAACAAAATGTAAGCATTTTTACTGAAAATGTAATAGAAAAATCAAAGCCCCTCTCCCACAGATAACTAACTAGTCAATATCTGCTCCATCGTCCTCAATTTTAATTCATCAGCTAGATTACATTAGCATTAATATTTGTTTTTAATTTTTAACTTGTTATATGTTTTAAAATTAGATCATATATTTTGCATAATTGTATTTCACTTAGTAATATATTGCAGACATTTTTTCATGTCAGTATATATTCTTTTCATGGTTACAGAGTATTGTATTGTGTTAATCCACTTCTATTTATTTACCACTTATTTACAAAAGGGTATTAGATGTATCCCTGTGGCACTTGCTCCTTTTGGCCAATCGCGTGACTCGGAGCTCTATCCGTGTTCGTACGTATAGATAGCCTCTTCCTTTGTCATCACTAGAGCAGTGCTGACCCGAAGAACTTTCTGTGACGATGAGACGTTATCTCTCTGTGCTGGCCATTGCTGTAGCCATTTAGCACTTGCAATGTGTCTAGTGCGACTGAGGAGCGGACTTTTAAATTTTATTTCATTTTCATTCATTTAAATGTAAATAGCTACCCCAGTGGACCTGAAGCTGGCAGCCCCTGTGTCAAACAGTGCAGCTCTCTCATTTTCCATCGTATCCCGTGGTGGGAACATGCTACCACTTACTTTGTCTCTCCCCTGTTGAAGGACCTTCTAGTTGAGTGTTTTGGCTTTTACAAAGAGTTTCAAGGAACGGGCTTAAAGACGTTCGTGGCTGTGTACTGTGTGAGCAGTACAGTTCTGTGTCAGTAGTTGTTAGTGCTCAAAATTGTCACTATTCAGTTTCTTCTTGACTCTCGACCAAGGCAGAAAGATCACTTCCTCCAACACTGAATTTCCAGGCTGCCGCTCCGATCTGTGTGAGTACGTAAGCTTTGCCTGTGTTAAATCTTGGGGAGTTCTGACCTTCTGGCCTAGCCTTTAGTGTCACAGAAATCTCAAATGCCACGCCTAGCCACAGAAGGGACCTCAGCCCAGCCCCAGTGAGATTAAACAAATCCTTCACACAAAGTAATCAAATGACAGCGCCTTCGAGGCCCATGAATTCATGACAGGCACATAGAAAGTATTAATAGTAAGGCTCAGAAAGCAGTAACTACCAAAAAAAAAAAAAAAAGAAGCAAATTAAAGAAATAAAATAGAACCGTTCTGATTCAAATGTAACCTTCTGTGGTAAACAAGATTTTGTCCCCAGTGCCCCTTGCTTTCCGCTGTTGTGACTATGAATACTTTATTTTATACGGCAAAAGCAACTTTGCAGATGTAATTATCCTTATGGACCCTAAAATAGGAAGATTATCCTGGATTACCAGGTGGGTTGGATCTAATCACTTGAGCCCTTAAAAGCAGAGAAATTTCTCCAGCTGGGGTCAGTCAGGGAGATGCTGCAGAAGCCAGAGAGATTCAAAGTGTGATAAGGGTACCCAGATGGTTCTGAAGATGGAGATGGCCAAGTGGCCTCTGAAAGATGAGAATGCCACCACCAAGGAAGACCAGGTGCTGTAGGCGTAAAAAACAAAAAAATAAAAATAAAAATAAAAATAAATAAGGGATTGTAAGCTGACAAGTTCCTTGCAATCTGTGAGGTCAACCAAGGGTTGCCTCGACCGAAAAATAAAAGATGAGAATGCCCCAGCCAACAACAAGCAGGAAAAAGGGACCTCGGTCTTTCATTTGGAGCTGAATGAGCCTGGAAGCGGATTTTCCCCCAGAACCTGCAGGTAAGAGCCTAGGTCAGCGGGCACCTTGATTTCGGCTCACTGGAACTCGGAGCTGAGAAACCCAGCAGAACCTGCCGAACCTCTGACTTGCAGAACTGTCAGATGATAAATCGGTGTCATTTTAAGCTGTTAAGTTTGTGGTGATTTGTTACAGCAGCAATAGAAAACTACTACACCACCTAATATTCATTCAGCCAAAAAATAAAAAATTGTAGTATAACCACATTGCAAAGCGGACGGGCAATTCTGTTTGGTAAGGGAGAGTACAGAAATAAAACTAAATTCTCATGTTGCATGGCAGGAAGTCAAAAGATTATATTTAAACCTTAAAAAATAACAGCATGAAAAGAAAAAGCATCTGTGGAAATAAGGCAGTAAATAGTCACAGAAGCAGCTAAAAGTGTTAGAAGCAGTTGCTTCTGGCAAGCAGGAATTGGGAGTGAGGAAGGAGCTGGGGAGGGTGCAGATTTTTTTCATTTTAAGCCTTGGAGAGAACGATATGATTTTTTAAATGCACGTTCCTATGTTACCACAATATAAATAAAGAAGAAGAACAAGTCCCACCACCACCGGTGTAAGGTGTGCCCACCTCTTTGAGAGCCCGAGCAGGTGGGGTGGGGGCCGTCCCCGCCTGCCAGGGGGTATGGCAGCCCTTCTTCTCTCCCCGCCAGGGTGCAGGACAGCAATAGCAAGCTCCTGGAGTCAGAGAGGAAGCTGCAGGAGGAGCGGCAGCGCACCGTGGTGCTGGAGCAACATCTGGAGAAGATGCGCCTGGAGCCCGGGAGGACGTCGGCCTCTCAGAAGGCAGCTTCCAGGAGCAAAACAGGTAAAGGCTGGCCCGGGGGCCCCCGTGGCTGCTGCGGGGAGGGGCCTTGCGGCTGATGGAGGAGCCGGTCAGCAGTACCGTTCCGCCTTGAGAGGGACAGGTGGGAAGCAGAGGCCTCCTTCCAGGTGGGGCTCTGCTGGCCCCTGCGGCTGCGCGTCCTCTTCTGGCCTCCGTGTCAGACCCAGGAGCCCCAGAGCAGCATAGGCCCCGGGGGCCCAGGCCCTTAGTGTCAGGTGGCAGTGCCCTCGCTGGATGCCTGCAGCCACCACCCTCACCCTAACACTGAACCCTCTGTGCTGGGCTGACTTTGTTCAGAGTTGGTGTTGAGGCAAAGCTGGTCTGCGGGGAGGCCAGAGCAGATGTGGCTGATCAAGCGAGGGCCCCTCTCTGCCTCCCGCAGCAGCCGTAACCAGGGAGGAAGTGGCCTCTCCACAGGCTTGGGGACCCGGGCTCCTCTGTCTTGTGCTCCGCCATCCTCAATACTCAGCTTCCATCTCTTCCATCTCATGGTCTAAGGTGGCCGCTTCAGCTTCCCCACCAGCAGTAGAAAGGGCAGAAGGGCAGGGGACAACCTGCTCCTTGCCCTTTGAGGAAATGACCCTAAAGTTGCTCATGTCACTCCTGCTTTTCTCCCCTTGGCCAATCCCAGTCGTATGACCATGCCCAGCTCTAGAGGGAGGTTTACTTGTCCAAAACTAAAGGGTCTGTTGCTCCAACACCATGGTGCTCAAGGTATGGTCTCCAGACCAGCCGCGTTAGCATCGTGTGGGGCTCGGGCAAGCGAGGGGTGCCGACTGCCAGAGCCATAAGCCATTTCTGGGGTGGCTGACTCTCAGAGAGGAAGACTCTCCAGCATCTGACATCCCCATCTCAACCCCACAAGACCCCGGGGTAGAGGTGCTATCCCCACGGCCCTGCCTCTCAACGCCTCAGTCCTCCCCCGATCTCTTCCCCAGCAGAGGACACTCGGACTCTTGTTCCCAGCGCAGATGAGATCAGCACGTTTCAGAAGAGAGACACAAAGGGGGAGCTGTGCTCGTCTCCCTTTTCTCACCAGCAGGGCCCGGGCCTCGAGGGGCCTTCCAGGCACGGCTGAGGGGCCGAGTTAAGGAAGGTCCCGGGGCATAGCCCTGCTGATCATCAGGAGCAGGTCCCCTCAGGACGTGGTGTCTCCTGGCCTTGGGCTCGCCTCCTGCCCAGCAACCAAGCTCCCCACCAGGGAGGGCTAAGCCATGGCGGGAAAAACCACCTTGATCCCGCCTGCACAGTGAGGAGCCACTGCCCAAAAGTGCCCATGTGGCCTCTGCCACCTGCTGGCCTGTGACATAGGCAGAGTGACACTCCTCTGGGGAGCATAGCATACCACCCCCCACCCCACCCACCCCCCGCTCAATCTATAAAATGAGGAGGACCCGATTCTGGAATGGGGTCCCTCGTGGCAGGTCCCCTCCAGCGGGGAAGGTAGATGACACACACGTAAACCAGTAGAAGACGTGATAGGTCAGATGGAGGCAGATGCTACGGCTTGAAGCAGAGGAGGGGACAAGCTGTCTGAGAGAGCAGCTGTCTTCTATAGGGTGACCAGGGAAGACCTTGCTGGCTGACGAGCTAACATCTGAGCAGAGATGGGGGCAGTGGGGGTGGGGCACAGACACGAGGGGAGAGCATGTGCCAAGGCGTCGCCCCGGGAGCCCAGCCAGAGGCTTGGAGGAGGAGCAAGGAGGGGACAGAAATACAACATGAGGTCAGAGAGATCACGGGGTGCTGAGGACGTGGTCCAGACACGCAGAGTCTTGAGGGCCACGTGTGAATTTACTCAGGTCTCAGAAAGTTCCAGAGGCGAGAACTGTTATCCTGAGAGCTCAGAGAGGTTGATGATTTACCTGAGGCCACACAGGAGGGGGTGAGATGCCAGGTGGTTTCCCCTGGGCTACACTGCCTTTGAAGGGCTCTTCAGTGGAGTTTTTCTGATGCCGTGATCGTGCCCAAGTTCTCTGCCAGCTGGACTTTGATCTCTCTTTCTGAGCATCCTACGGTCCCTGGCCCCAGCCACCCTGGACCCCCTGTAGGTATATCTGAGAGAGGGACTGGAGGGAGGGACCCAGTGGTATGAGGGCATCAGATGAAGTGACAGCCTAGACTCAGGCTCAACGTAAGGCCAACCTCAGGCCCAGCTACCTTCCAGAAACTCATGAGGTACAAAGATGGAGAGAGTAACAAGAGGAACTACCCTGGTCCAAAGTCAGGGTTACAGCAGAGGCCAAAGCCAGGGTCGAGGGGAATGCAGAGCAGACATCATGGAGGGCTTCCAGAGGGTGGCAGCCCTTGTCCTGCACCTTGAAGGAGGTATAATGTTTCAACAAGTGGAAAAGCAGGAAATGGGCAGCTGAGGGAGGAGAAGGAAAGTGAAAACACAGGGCTATGTCTTCGTCACAGAAAGTGGCCACTACTGCCCCACAGGTCTGCCCGCCTCTAACACCAAGCACAAACTGAATGAGAGCGAGAAGAAGGACCCATCTGTCGCCCAGCTCTCCAACGTGCCCGTGGAGTCTCAGATGGAGGAGCTGACCACCAGGTGCTCCCCGCCCCGTCTTCCTGAGGGTGATGTTGTCTGGGTAGAGGTGCTTTGATGGGCAAAAGGGTACTGTCCACCACTACCGTGCCCCTTGACTTCTGTTTGCCCAGAAGTCTGATCCTTCTCCGTCATGGGTTGTAGGCCTGCAATTCAGCCTCTGGCCATCAGGGGGCAGAGAAACTTAGCCATGACTGATGGCCCCTAAGTCCCAAGAGAAGTTTTATTAGGCATGGGTTGCTGAATCCACTTTTCTCACTCAGTTAAATCTTTTAAGGTCAAATGCAGTGATGGGAAAGGAAGGAGGGGGAATTTCTCCTTGTACCATCCTTGAGGCGGCCAACATTTGGGGAGCACACAGGTGTCGGCTGCAGGGCTGCGGGCAGGCCTGGAGCGGAATCCCACATGGTATTCGCCCAAAGGTCCATGGGAGGAGGGGACAGGCCAGAGAGAACGCTGAGCCCGAAGAGCAGCCGTGCTGTCAGCCCCCCACACAGGGTCCTTGGTACACACGTGCACACGTGCGCCAGCTCGGGCCGCACTGAGCCCTCTCTCCATGCGGTCCAGGCTGGCCATCCAGGTGGAGGAGAATGAGATGCTGAAGGCTGCCCTGGGCAGCGCCCTGCGGGGAAAGGAGGAGGACTTCCGCATGTACCACGAGACCCTGGGCCAGGTGAAAGGGGTCTTCCTGCAGGCCCTGCGGCAGCAGAAGGCGGACAAGCACTAGGACGGCGGCCCAGTGCCACCCTGGCCACCCTGGGCAACCTCAGGCCCTAAAAGGACAAGCCTCTGTTGAAGGATGCCACCTGCTCCCGGCAGCCAACCTGGAGCTGCCGGCTCGGCTCTTTCTCCTGGAAGAGGCTCCCCCACCCCCGAGGGTGACAGAGCCAACATATCAGGCCAGGAGGGCCAGAGAGGAGCCCCAGGCAGATGTGGCTGTGACAGGGAAGGGCCAGATGGACAGATGCTGGGCTGTGGACAGATGCCGTCCCCTGGGCAGGTGCTTATCGCCCCT
Source organism: Macroglossus sobrinus (assembly GCA_004027375.1). NCBI lineage: Eukaryota > Metazoa > Chordata > Mammalia > Chiroptera > Pteropodidae > Macroglossus > Macroglossus sobrinus. The sequence continues at coordinate 24,683 of PVKZ01003166.1, forward strand.
GTCCTAGGGCCCAGGGGGCCCCTGCAAGTCCACGTGACTGCGTACGCACAGGAGAGCCCTCATGCTCAGGGCTAGGAGCACCCCCAGGCCACCCAGCCCCACCCCGTCCCCATACCTCTCCTGGCCCCATGGCTCCATCCCCACCCCTGCAGACGTGGGGCACCGCACTCCCAGCCACCTGTCGGCCCACGCCTCAGGGCTCTCCCTCAGGTGCAGACCCTCGGACTTGTAATAATAATGATTCTTTTCATAATCACTGCAGCTCCCAGTGAGTGAGCATCTACTATAGAGACCTCACCCCCATCTAGTCCTCTAGTAACCCAGGGGATTGTCAGCCTATTTTACAGATGAGGAAACTGAGGCTCACAGAAAGAGGCTGAGCTAATATTTAACCCTGGCCAGCCTGACCCCGAAAGCCGGGTCCTCCAGCTGAGCAGATGAGCCAGGGCAGACGTGCCCACCCCACTGCTGGGCAGCTCCGCTCCCAGCCAGCTGCCACCACGTGCTTCCAGAGGCTGCAGCCGGTGGCTGCTGGTGGCAGCGGGCACAGGTGGGACTGGGCTGGAGCTTTGGGCAGGAGGGTTTTTGAGCCAGTGAGTCTAGGCAAAGGTGGCACACCACCCTGGCTGCAGTGCAGGGGTGAGCCGGGAGGGCTGCAGCCGGAGAGCTCCCCGGGCCTGACCCAGACGCCCTGACCACACCTGTGCACACGCAGGTGCACACGCAGATGCACACGCAGATGCAGATGTACACAAATACCAGACCTGGGAGCACCGACGGCACGTGTACACGCACGTGTACCCACAGACAGTGCCAACCCCACACTCAGGCCCCCCACAGAGGCCCATGAACACACAGCACTCACGGAGCCATAGACACGCATCCCCATGCCTGAATAACAGTCCCCGTGTCACGTGTGCAGTGACTCACAGACAGGGAGGGGGGCACATACTGGGAAAACAGCCCTCCCCGGGGGAAGCCACCCGGGGCTCGCCACCCAGGGCTCCTGGGACCCTGTCTGCTCAGGCCCTTCCTCGGGACAGGGCTGTGGAGGGACTCTGTGCCGAACCCCCAGTCAGGGAGCCCCTCACCCTGCACAGGGTCATACTGGCCTAGACACTGCCCGGCAGACCAGGGACGGCCGTCAGGATGAAGCCGTGACTCTGATGCATCCCAAGGCTCCTGAGAGGGAAGGAGCTTTTCTCCGATTCCCGGCCAGGCAGAGAGAGAGGGCGAGGGCCAGTGCGGGGAGGGGGCTGTGTGACAGTGAGGAGTAGGCCCGACGCAGTCCCAACACCAGGATGATAGGTGGCACCCTCCTTTACCTACTGGCTCTGGGGACCCCCAGGATTGATCTGAGTGTGCGGGGGTGCAAACTCAGGCCTTCAGTGGAGTCCCTGAGGGAGAGAATCAGGCATAGGACCAGCCATCCTTCTCAGGGTCACCTCAGGGCTGCATCTGAGAGAGCAAGGGGCACCCCATCACAGGGTCCGAACAGGTGGGGGTGAGTGGGACAGGTTTCTTTCCCCAGTCACCAACTGTGTGATCTTGGGCAAGTTCCTAGACCTCCCTGAGCCTCCATGTCCTCATCTGTAAAATGGGGACAGTAACAGAACCTTTCCTCCAGGGCTGCCATAGGTGTCAAAGAATAACTCAAAGACATTTAACTGATCACTAGCTTGCTGTTTACTTCTGTACAAGGGTCATGTATCAATAGATTGATTTCAGTCCACAGAGATAAAAACAGAATTTATGTAAAAGAGAGGGGGACAAAGTTCAGTCAGGCATAGTAAATCTAGTTTGCACATTTTGGGATCAGCTGGCATCTTGCAGAGATCAGTCTGGGTGTTCAGTCCTTGGTTAGGCCAGAGGTGGGCATAAAGACAGCTGTTAACAGTTTACAGATGCTACGGGCAACCCTGAGAGCTCTGCTGTGGAGCTGTGGGCCAGGGGTCCCTGTCACGTCTGCTGGTACCCGCCGTCAGCGCCCCAGCTTACTCAGACCAGGTCTGCTCCATCCCCCCTGAGACTCCCTCTTCGGGAGTCGCTGAATTAAAAAGTGCCAAGGGCTAGAGTAGCAGCTGGCACACAGAAAGCGCTCAATAAATGTTAGCCTTAGTACTACCTCTGTTAGTTCAACAAGTGCTTATCGAACAGCTCCCCTGCCCCAGGCACAGGGGTACCGGGTGAGTCCCAGGCCCCCATCCACCCAGCACCCGCCATCGGGATCAACGAGTACCGACTACATGCCAGCTTCTCGGGGCTTGTGAGAGACCCCAGGCAAACCTGACTTGCTGTGGTTCTCACGCTCTCACGGAGCTCCTGGTCCAATCAGAGAGGCCTGGGAAACAGAGGGCCACGTGAGGTGGGAGGGTACAGGGTCGGAGTAGGGTTAGAGGTTGCTGAGACAGAATGTGGCACCTCAAGAGCCTCCCACCTCCCCTGCTTCAGCTACCAGGCTAATTGCCCAGATCTGGTGGGGTGGGGGCTGTCCACATCTCCCTAAGGTTTGAGTGGGGGAGGGTGGAAGGGAGAGGCCCAGGTGAGCCTGGGAGCAGGATTTTTAAAGGAAGGAGGGGTTGTCAAAGGGACCAAGGGCAGGGTCCCTGAAGGAGCAAGCCCAGGCAGGCCAAGTGGGGAGTGGGCCAGACTGGTCTGTTTGAGTGAATGCCCGGGGTCCCTCCTGAGCAGCACCATCTGTGCCTGGGGTCCTGAGATGACCTTCCCCACCCCCAGGCGGCAAGAGGGCTGGACATGCCTTTCACAGATGGGAACACCCTGCCCAGAGCCACAGGTGGCAGGGGGAGGGGCAAGGGAAATCTGAGAGGCCTCACGTGTGGACTCTCCCTGGCTGCACCCCAGGCGGGGGGCCGAAGTCCTGGGCGCTCAGGTTCCCACACTGACAGGTGAGACCCGGTTGAGCCATGGGTGTGGCTTGGCCACTGTCCCCGTGAGGCCCCTAGGGCACTACAGCTGAACTGGACAAGGCTGCAGTCTGGCTCAGGCTGATCCGAGCCCCTCCTCCGAGCCCCCACCATCCAGTGTCTAGAACCAGCCTCTCTCCGCCATCTCCTCCCACAGCCGGCCCACCTCCGCCACCCACCTCCACCCACCTCAGCCACCCACAAGGAAGCCTCTGCCTGCCCACCCGCTCTGCACACAGGCTGTCCCTGAGCACCCGCTGCAGTCCCTGAGCCTTACACACACACACACAAACACCGTACATACATTACACGCAACACATGCTGTAGATAACATACAACGCAAACCATAAGCACAGACCCCAAGCACAACCGGCACAAAACAATTAGACACACACGCGGACACTTTCCCCACGATTTTACCTCGAGCAACAACAACAGAACACGAAGAGACGAAAAGGAACTCTGCTCGCCACGTCTGTCCCAGTGGCTCTCGCGGCCTCTGCAAAGTGGCCCCAGGTCCTTGTGCTGGTCTTAACCCAGTCAGCTTCCTGCCGCTAGTTCTGTGGGCCGGCCACGCCGGGCCGTCCTCCCAGCACCCATCACACAGGGTGGCGCCGACCTTGGCCATCCAGCTGCAAGTCCCAGGAGCCTCCCATGCCCTCCTCTCCTCCTGCCGTCCCCACATGCCCAGCTCCCTACAGACCCCACCGCGAGGGGGCTACCCGGTGACCATCTCCCGCTGGGTATGAGTCCTGCCTCTCTGGGTCTCGGGAGTGAGAGGGCTTCTGTCTCCAACAGCCTCCCTTCACAGCCAATTCAGTGAGCCAAGCCCTTGTCATGCATGGAGTGAGCTGTTGAACACCCCGAGAATCCAATATGGTCAGGGCCAGCAGCGTGCCCATTTATACGTGAGGATCTGAGGCTCAGAGAAGTGGTCGCACCAGGGAGCTGCAGCCCAGGTTCAAGCGAACTGGCTTGATCTATGCTCTTGACCGTGGAGCCAAACCACCCTGTCTGCTTCCCTGAGACGTTCTCTTCGAGTGTGTGCCGGGGTCTCCTTGCTCCGTCCTCTGGGCCAGCGTATCTGATGCTCGGGGAAAAGCTCGTGGCCTGAAGGCACTGTGGGACAGTGGGAGTCTCTCCCCGATCCCGGGCCTCACTCAGGCCCTGGATGTGCCCCTGTAGGAGAAGCAGCTGCCTCCTCCCCTAGTTGTACCTGAGCCTAGGGCTGGGGTTGCGACCAGCAAGGCCTCTAGGATCTGTCCTGTGACTGGTTACGGTCACAGAGCTGCATCTGACCCCAGACTCCAGGCCCTGGCCCCCTAAACACACGTGCGACAAGTCCTCCACCGACTCTGAGGCCGTCATCCCCAAGCGGGGTGGACTATGAGAGGTTCCTGTGATCTCAGGGGTAGCCTTCAGGATATCTGCCCCCATCAGGCAGGCCAGGCTGAGGCCCTGGCTGTGAGGGCCACGGTCCCTGCCCCAAGCCCTCCCCCAGAGGAGTCCTAGTTGGTTCAGGACATTGTCGTCTGCCTCCACCCTGCTGTGGAGAGGCTGCCACTCTAAGCACCCACTCAAAGCCTGGCCAAATAACCCTGCTCACACCCCTCCACTTGGGCGGGTCCCCATGGGGCGAGAGTACAGGGCCCCCCCTCAGCCACATGTCTCATGCCAGCTCCAATCCTACTAGACAAGTCAGTGCTCCCCCAGGCTCTAGTGACTGGCCAGCCAGGACTCAGGGCATGACCAGGCGAGGAGCTAGATGGTCTGTCCTGGGGTATAGCCCTTGGGAGTTCACATGTAGAGGTGCAGGATGGAGTTCATGGAGATGAGCATGAAAGCGCATGCATGTATATGTGTGTGTGTGTGTGTGTGTGTGTGTGCGCGCGCGCGCGTGCGCATATCCATGGGGTGGGGGCCACCTGGAAGGCTTCCTGGAGGAGAAAGGGAGTTCTGACTAGCAGTGAGAAGGAGGCACAGCCTCTATAAACCAGAGGAGTTGGGTTGAAGTGAGGCCCAGGTGTCCCTATCTCAGCCACTGGCCACCCCTTCCCTCTCCCCACCCCCCTCCAGTATCCTCCCTGCGGCTCCCTGTGGCCAGCAGCTCTGCAGCACTCGGCTCCGCTCCACTCCGCTCAGCTCCGCTCCAGGAAGGCCACCTCCTCCCTGCCCTCCTCCTCCCCCTTCTCCTGCTGTCACCACTCACCGCTCATAGCCTCGAGGGGGTGGGGACCCCGGGGCTGGACACACCCCACCGTGGCCCCAGAGTCCAGCTGGTCGGACGGACACGCAGTCGGACGCAGGACCCCGGAGCCCCGAGGTGGGCAGTGTGCCAGGGTCCCTCTCAGCCTCCTCAAGGTCAGTGCCAGCTGGGGATGCAGCAACTCTGGGTCCTTTAGAACTTCAGAGCCCACCCCAGGCCCTTCATCCCAGACCTTAGGCCCCAAAAGAGCCTTTGACCCCAGGTGTCCCTGAGGTAGGCCTGACCAGGGGATGGGGACACCCCCGTGTCCACAAGCTGGTCCAGGTCCGGGGGTCTGTTGGGAGAGGTCCCAGGCCAGGGACCAGCCCTGGCCCTGCTCACAGAGGCCTCACTGGGGACATCCCACACCGGCCATGGGGAGCTAAAATTGGAAAGTGGCGAGTGGGAGGCAGCTGACAAAGCTATTTCGCGGGCTCTTCACCGTGCTCTGGTTTCAAGCTCCTGCTCCATTAACCTGATCCTTGGGGCCTCCCCGCCCCCACCTGGCCCGTGAGGAAGCGCCTCAGCCCTCAGGCCGGCAACGCAGACGTGAGGCCCAGCAGACCCCTGGTGAGGGCAGGGGCAGTGGACTGTCTTATCTGCGACTCTGGAGGAGCTCGCTGAGAACACTCAATCCCAGTTCCTCCGTATGACCTTGACCTGCCCCTCTCTGGTCTGTGCCCCCTCCATCTGCGTAACAGGGAGAATGCTGACTGTGGGGGCCCAGGAGAGCTGTTTTCCTAGTTGGTGAGGGAAATCTGGGAGAGGGTCTGGGGAGGGAGAGAGAAACATGTCAGCTTCCTCTTGGCTCAGCCCAGACCGAGAGGGTACTGGGACGGATTCCTTTAATTTGGGCCCTGAGTCTGTTACTCACAGGGTCCTTGGGAAGGTCCTGGGCCAGGCCGGAGCCATATAAGAAGGGAACAGGTGCTAACTGAGGCCCCAGGAATGGACCAGTAGAGCTCCTGGGACAAACTAGGCCTGCTAGGAGGGAGTGGCTAGGCTCACTCTGAGCGGGATACTGGTCAGCACCTTGGACAGCGGCCAGCACCAGCCTGGTGACCGCCTGACCCCACTCCAGCTACCCTGGGGGCACTTCTTCAAATAGCGCAGCCTCCAGCCAGCACCCAGGGCCTGAATACACTGAGCCCTGAGAGAGTGGGGCGGTGAGGCCTCCGACTCAGGCAGGGACCAGGGACATGGCAGGCTGGGGCTCAGGGGCTGGTGGGGGCAATGCGGGTCCGTGAGAAGCTGGAGGCTGAATGAGAGAGAGGGAGGCTGGGTGGTGTGGGCCAGACCTGGAGAAAGGAAAGGTGTCCCAGGAGGGTGTGGCAATTAGAGAAGGGACGGGGGGGTGGTGGGCTTTTGTCAGGAGCTGAGGGAGGCTTACTGAGGGGGACGGAGACCCCGGGAGCCAGAAACATAATCGAGGTGACGCAGATGGGGTTTCTCCATATGAAAGGCACCTGAGGCCTTGGCAGGAGCAGTTTGAGCAGAGGGTGGGGACCTGTCCACCTGCAAGGTAGGAGGCGTACATGAAGGCGAGAGTGGAGATGACGCGTCACCGGGAAAGACAGGAGCTAGAGCTAGGATGGGGCGCCAGATGTCAGAGGGCCTGGGACGTGTTGGGAATGGGGGGGAGGGGAGTACGATGGCATGAGACCTCCCAAGGGGCAGGAGGGGTAATCTCAGGAATGGGTCCTCACGGCCTCAGGGGGAGACCATGAGGTGGGGCTAGATGGCAGCGCCCTCACCGAGCCTGTCTCCCCCAGCCTCACCCAGGCTATGGGCATCAAGACGGCGTTGCCTGCTGCGGAGCTGGGCCTGTACTCTTTGGTGCTGAGTGGGGCCCTGGCCTACGCCGGCCGGGGCCTCCTGGAGGCTTCGCAAGGTAACAGCTGGGCACTGGGCACAGGGGTGGGACGCTTCTCCTGGTGGCCTCCAGCAAGGCTTGAACTTAGAGGCTCCAGACCCAGGGAATTCCCTCAGCCCTGGGGGCGAGGCTGAGCCAGGTGCAGTCACAGGGAGACAGACGCAGAGCCACAGAGAGAGAATAAAACTCTCAGATGCTTGGGGAGAATTGGCCCCAGACACACAGTGAGATCCAGAGAGAAGCAGAGGCAGAGAGGAACCCAGACCTGACCCCTCCCCCCAGAAGCCCCCTCCCATAGGGGCAGGCATGGGGGAGTGTGTGAGGCGTCCCCTCTCCCTGAGGCCACGCTCTGTTCTCAGATGGGGCCCACAGGAAGGCCTTCCGGGAGTCCGTGCGACCGGGCTGGGAGTACATCGGTCGGAAGACGGTAGGTCCTCCCGGGGTCCCTGAGTGGCGTCCCTGACCCCGGGCACATCTCTCTGACCCCGGACCCTTCCTGACTCCCCCTATTCCAGACGTTCCCATGGAACAGAGGCCTCACAATGGGGAGGGCCTCTGGCTTGAGGTCAGCACCTCCAGTTTCTCCGCTGGCCCCTCCTGTGTCCTCTTGGGGCCACATCAAGCCCCCCACTCTCAGACCCTGCTCATTTAGGAAATAAATTGAGTCGTGCCTTAACAGGGGCCTCCAGCACCACCCCTCCCGGGAACAGTGCACTGATGGCAGGTGTCAGGCAGCGGAGGGGGAGCTCTGAGGGGCGAGGGGCAGGACACTGATGGCGGGTGTCCCGCAGCAGATGGGGAGCTCTGGGGGGGGGCTGTCCCTCCTCCCCATCTCCGAGCTGGTCCTTCCTCGGTACTCCCCACCAGCCGTGGCTCTCCTCTAGTGCACAAGAAGGTCATGGGGGCTGGGATGGAACGGGGACTCCGACCCACCGGGGTGGCAGCACCTCCTGCCCCCCACCCCACCTCACCCTGCCCGGGCCTGCCCCAGGACGTGGCCGACTTCGAGTGGGTGATGTGGTTCACCTCCTTCCGTGACATCATCATCTTCGCCCTCTCCGGACACGTGCTGTTTGCTAAACTCTGCACGATGGTGGCCCCCCAGGTAAGCACGACCTGAGCCACCCCGGCCTCCCCCCCACCAGCTCCGCCTCAGCGACGGGGGTTGTGGGGACTCCGTGCTGGGGTCCCAGCTCCGCGTGTGTGGACAGGTAAACGGAGCCTTCTCACTGTCTGTCCACAGCTCCGCTCCTGGGTGTACGCCGCGTACGGGGTCTTGGCGGTGCTGGGCACGATGGGCCCTTGGTACCTGCTGCTGCTACTCAGCCACTGTGTTGGCCTCTATGTGGCTTCACTCTCGGGTCAGCCTTGGCTCTGTCTTGGCCTCGGCATAGTCAGCCTTGCCTCCTTCAAGCTGGACCCCCTAATCTCCTGGCAGGTGAGAACTGGGGAGGGGAAAGGGTGGAGGGTGCAGGGGTAGGACCCCAAACCTCTCACCTCCTCCAAAGCCCTGGCCTCCCAAGTCTCCCCCAAGTATTTCCTTCCCTTTTCCCAGCTGTCTCCAAGCCTTTGCCCACGGAGCACCCCTCACCTACACGGTGGTCACCTCCAGCACGCAGGGATGTGTGCGGCTTGTTCTCTGCTCCGTCCCAGCCCTGAATGGCCCATGTTGACCGGCTCTGGCGGAGAAGACGGGGCAGAGGCAGGCCGGGCCCCTGTGGGAAGCTGGGCGGGCTTCCCAGAGACCAGGGGCGCCTGCTGAGCTGGCGGCCTGCTCTCTCCCATCCAGAACGGGTTTGTAACGGGCACTTTTGATCTTCAAGAGGTGCTGTTTCACGGGGGCAGTGGTTTCACGGTGCTGCGCTGCACCAGCTTCGCGCTGGACAGCTGTGCCCACCCCGATCGCCGCTACTCCCTCGCCGACCTGTTCAAGTACAACTTCTACCTGCCTTTCTTCTTCTTCGGGCCCATCATGACCTTCGATCGCTTCCACGCGCAGGTGAGGGGGCGGACGCCCTGCGGGCTCGCCGAGCAGGGCTGGCTCTCCCTCTTCGGACAGGGACTTCCCAGGGCTCGACTCCAGGACGAAGCCACGACGCCCTTCCCCAGACGCTGGACTGGGCCACACTTCCCCGCTCAGACAGGGATCACGGGATGGAGATGGATGTGTCTCCTCCCTCAGACAGGACTCTCCTCCTGCTTAAATGGGGTTCCCAAGACAGGCCTGGGTCTCCCTGGCAGGCGGCGACCCCTCCCAAGTGGCCTGCGTTTGCAGCCTCGGGCAGGGCTGTCAGGAGGGAGCCAGGATGGTCCCCGCCCTCACACCCCCAGGCCGTTGGCGACTCCCCATTTGGACAGAGCCCCTCCGGCAGGGCTGGCCTCCTCAGATGTTTGGCACCCCCAGGTGAGCCAGGCGGAGCCCGTGCGGCGTGAGGGCGAGCTGTGGCACATCCGGGCCCAGGCGGGCCTCAGCGTGGTGGCCATCATGGCGGTGGACGTCTTCTTCCACTTCTTCTACATCCTCACCATCCCCAGTGACCTCAAGTTTGCCAGCCGCCTGCCAGACAGCGCCCTCGGTGGGTGTGCGGGGTCTGTAACAGAGATGGGGGGGGCTGGGCCACCACCCCAGGAAGGCAAACCCTCTGTATCCCCAAGGCCTCACAGCTGGGGGAGCTGACACGGAGAGAGGGTGCAGCACCTATGGGGGGGAGGGGCTGGGGGCGGGGTAGGGAGGAAGGTTTAGTTTTTGAAATGGTGGGACTTGTTCGCTTTGTATCAGACAGAGTCCTCCTCAGTTCACTGGGGCGATGGCTGATTGCCATGACCCGATGGGGTCTCCCTGGGGTGACCAGCGCCCAGGAAGTGGGCGGTGGGATCTCCGTGGGCGTGGTCCCGCCGCAAGGACCTCCTCCCGGACTTGGGGAGATTGTGTTGGAAGTGGGGGGGGGGGCGGGGGGTTGGCCAGGATTTGCATGGCAGGGCGGGGAGGGGAGGCCAGCAGAGTACCCACCCCCGGGCAGTGACAACGTGCTGTCCCCAGCGGGCCTAGCCTACTCAAACCTGGTGTACGACTGGGTGAAGGCAGCGGTCCTCTTCGGCGTCGTCAACACCGTGGCGCGCCTCGACCACCTGGACCCACCCCAGCCTCCCAAGTGCATCACGGCGCTCTACATGTTCGCGGACACGTGAGTGGGGGCGAGGAGAGTGTCGGGGGCGGGGCGAGTGTTGGGGCGGGGCGAGTGTTGGGGGCGGGATGAGTGTCTCCTGGGGAGGGGAGGACACGCCCCTGGGGTCCCCCCCACCCGGCCTCTCCCCGCATGGCCCCGGAAGCCCCATTCCCAGTTCCCGGCTAATTCATACCTCTGCCCACCTCTCGCAGGCACTTCGACCGTGGCATCAACGACTGGCTTTGCAAGTGAGTTGGGGCGCGGTGGGGAGATGCTCACGGCCATCTGGCCAGGTGTCTGAGCAGGGCAGTGCAGGGATCGGTCCACATATTAAGAGATGGCCGCTGAGCAGGAGCAAGCGAGGAGGGCAGTGAGGAGGTCTAGGTGAAACTTGGGTGGAGTCTTAGAAGTGAGAGAGAAATGGTTGGAGTAGAGACACACAGCAGGTAGCCCAACAAGACTTGGCCATGAATTGGTGTATCAGGAAGGGGAGGGCGATGACTCCCAGATTCCTATCGACAGCCTGGGGAAGGGTGGAGGGGCAGTGTGCAGAAAGGAGTTTCACATGAGAAATGTCTGCTGGGAATCTGGGAGACATCACTCTGGAGGTTCGGGGAAGTGGTTGGCTCAGGGGTCCAGAGCAATCTGGAGGACAGGTGGAGCTCTGGGTGCAGGTGGCCTTCAAGCCTTCAGAGAGGAGAGAAAGTAGAGTAAGAAGGGAAGGGAGAGCTGAGATTGGGCCTGGGAGAACTCTGGTTCTGGGGAGAAGTAAGAGGCAGCAGAAAGGACTGAAGGGAGTGACCACAGGAGCAGGCGACAAGTCAAGGCCCTATGACACCCCGGAACTAAGAGAAGACCATCCAGGCACTGGGGCAACTGGGTCAGACAATGCTGGGGTCAAGGAAGCTAGAGACAGCATTCATGTAGGTGGCATGGAGGTGTTCAGCCTTTCACTAGAGAGGCAGAGGCAGGTGAGCAGCGAGAGGAAACTGAGGGATTACAGGGGAATTCCTGTGGGGACAGCTCCTGGAAGAAGCCAGGTGCTGATGAGGAAGACGGAGTGGCTGGAGGAAACAGTGGGCGTTTTAAAGACAGGAAGTAGTGGAACATGCTTGGATGCTGGGAGCAGTTATTCCATCGAGAGGAAGGAGCTGGCGATGCAGGAGAGAGGGGTGATTGACGGAGGGAGGTCCCTGAAGAGGGAAGAGATGGCTTCAGGACAGGGAGGAGGAAGAGAAGCCGGTGTGATGCAGAAGGACGGCAGGTTAATGTGGAGCGGTGAGGGGACTCCACTTGCGGGCTCCGGTTTTCTCCATGAAGGAGGAGGCAAGTTCATCAGCTGAGAGATGCAGGGTTGGGGTCATGGTAGGAGGTAGTATCTGGGTGTCCTTCCTACTCCTGCCCAGGTCCCCCCACACCCACTTATGTTTGGCAAGGGGAGATAAGGCTGGAGTAGTCACTACAGACCCTGGGAGAGGAACCTTAGCATCGAGAGCCCAGGCGGGGTCGGAGATAGTGGATTTATTGACTCTAATATGTGAAAGTGTGAGATTTTCCCCGACGGCACTTATTAGCTTCTTAGGCGCAGGTGAGCAGAATGTGGGAGACGGGGCCCTCCCAAATGCGTGAGAAGGAAGAAGTGTGCAATAAGGGGTTTTAGGTTATTTATAATGATGACTCACGTTCAGGAGAGTGGTGAAGATAGTAGATAGGAGGGGTCACAAGATGAGGAACGGGGGTGGGGGTGTCGATGAAATTGGAGAACTGGAGCTGAGGAACCAGGTTAGGAGGGGCCGGGCGAGGAATGATACTTAGGAATGAGCGAAATTTCAGGTGGTGACCAAGTTGGGGTGTAGCCCCAGGAGTGGGTGGTGGAGGCAGAGTGGAGAAGAGATCATTGGAAATGAGGAGGTCAAGGGCCTTCTACTGAATTTATTTAACAAATATTTATTAAGCACCTACTATGTGCCAGGCACTGTTCTAGGCACTGGGGATACAGCAGTGAACATGGCAAAGACCCTGAACTCATGGAGCTTACAGTATAGTGGGGGAGAAACAGACCATAAACAGGTAAAGAAACACATAAATAATTTCAGAGAGTGGTCAGCATTATGAAAAAAAAATAATAAGAAAACAGTGTATTGGATAGAAGCTGCCCACGGGATGGGAGCTTTTTCAGTGCAGACCTGCACAGGCCTGTGAGATGACATTTGAGCTGAGACCTGATCGGTAAGGAATTCTGGGGAAGAAAATTTGAGGCAGAAGGAACAAGTGCAAAGGCCCTGAGGCAGAAACCAGCTCTGTGTGTGCAATGGACAGAGGCCAATAACGTGGTGAATGCAAGCGAGAGCAGTGAGTGACAGGTCAGGGAGGCAGGCAGACACCAGACCATGTGGGGTCTTCCAGCCTCAGTAGGAAGTTGTGTTTATTCTCATTGTAATGTGGAGCGACCGGGGGAGGATTTGGTTGTGGAAGTTACACTCTTAAAGGATGCCTGTAGCTGCTGTGGGGAGAACAGATGGTGGGGGGCCGGGGCAGAAGCAGGGAGCCGATTTAAGAGACTTGCAATAATCTGTGTGAGAAGAGTAGGTTGCCTGGACTAGGGTGGTGCTAGTGGCGGTGGGAAGCAGTGGGCAGGACTGAGTGGAGCCCGTCGGATTTGCCAGCTCGAAAGTGGGTGGAGAAGGAACACGAGAGTCCAAGATGGCACTCAGGCTTCTGGCAGTGCCATCCACTGATGTGGGGATGAAGTGGGTTTGGGCAGAGATGGGGGCATCAGTCGTCCAGGTGAGATGTCTGGAGACAAGTGGCTATAGGAGTCGGGAGGAGACTGGGCTAAAGACACAGATTGGGGGTCTCGCCAGCATTAGAGACAGCTTTCAGCCTTGGGTCTGGATGAGATCATGTGGGGACAGAGTGAACCTAGCTAGAGGAGGTACAGAGTTCCAGGCTGAGCCCTCCACATTTTGAAGTTGGGAAGAGGAGCAGCCCCCTGGGGTCAGGAATGCTGAATGTGCCAAGCAGTAAATAGCACTGAGGAAGGCTGTCCCTGTCCCGTGTCCTTGGCCCACCTCCTACCCGCTTTCTCCCGCACTGCCACCGATTTCTTCTCCCACCTTTCCCGCAGGTATGTGTATGACCATATTGGTGGGGAGCACTCTGCGGTGGTCCCAGAGCTGGTGGCCTCCGTGGCCACATTCGCCGTCACCACTCTGTGGCTTGGGCCTTGTGATATTGTCTACCTGTGGTCAATCCTTAACTGCTTTGGCCTCAACTTTGAGCTCTGGGTACAGAAGCTGGCAGAGCGGGGGCCCCTAGCACGCATTGAGGTGAGCACGGAGGGTCTGGGGCTGGAGGTGGCTGGGTCGCTGGAGGGGATGGCACTGCTGCTCTGTGGGGGCTTCCAGCCACCATCCTGCTGGTTGCCAGGACAATGGCTTGCCCTGTGGGTACATGGTCCCCCTACTTTCTGTGGGGTGTGGGGCATCCAGGCTTGCCTGTGTTGGTTGGGCCCTGCCCTCTCTCCAGACCTCAGTCTCCCATCTTTAGCAATGAGGGAGAGCTGACCTGGGACTCTCAGAGACAGGCACACCCCCAGGACCTCTGACCACCCTTGTCCTCTTTCCCCTGGACCTCGGCCGCCCCGCCCATGCTGTCCTGAACTGGGCAGGCCTCGCTGTCGGAGCAGATGTCTCGCAGGGTCCGGGCCATCTTCGGGGCCATGAACTTCTGGGCTCTCATCATGTACAACCTCGTAAGCCTGAACAGCCTCGAGTTCACAGAGCTGGTCGCCCGGCGCCTGCTACTCACAGGTGAGGGACAGAAGGGCGGGGATCCAGAATGCACCAGGAGTTCACCTTGAGGACTGTGACCTTCTGAAACACCCCCACCCCACCCCACCCCATTCCCCAGGGACTCAGCAGGAGGGGCCAGTGAGATGGGGAAAGGCATGGGGAAGAGAACCGTCACCAAGGGGGGCGTTGCTCCCTGTAGGGTTCCCCCAGACCACACTGGCCGTCCTGTTCGTCACCTACTGTGGCGTCCAGCTGGTGAAGGAGCGAGAGCGAACCCTGGCGCTGGAGGAGGATCAGGAGCAGGACAAAGAGAAGCCGGAATAGGTGGGAGGGGGAGGCGGGCAGGGCTCTGCTCAGCTATTCCTGGGCCCCGGCCCAGGCCAGACCACATGGGGCCTGACTGAGAGAATAAAACACTTTTCTACCACAGTATGACTGCTCCCTGCCCTCTCCACCACAGTCTCCTGGCTCCATGGTGGATGAGGAGCTGGAGGTCCCAGGCCTCAGGGAGAGGGGTCAAGCTCTTGGCGCACAGTGTGGAGGAAACACCTATGTGAGGGCAGAGACCACTAACCTCCTGGGTGACCCGACAGCTGAACACTGAAGCCCTGAATCTTCAGACTAGCTGGTCACTGACTCTTGGGGCTCCTGATTCCAGACCCTGAGCTGCTTGCTCAGAAGGCACTTTATTCTTGTTACGGAAAGAGGCTTATCTGTGCCGCAGGGAGCACTTGATGGGGACACGTTCCATCTGACAGGCCAGGAGTAAGTCCTGTGGGACATTTGCCAGCACACACAGCCAGGTGGGGGCTGGGCAAGGATGCAGCCTGGGACACCTCTCTGTGGTTCCAGCTCACGGACCAAGAACAAGGCGATATGGGGACACGGGAGAGGCCTAAAGGTCCTCGTCCCTGCCCCAAGGCTAGGCCGGGGCAGCTGTTACCTTCCCTGGCTGAAGCAGCCACACGGGCACCACGACAGATCCAGGTGGACTCTGGCCTCCCCCAGCCTCCTCCCTGGAGCCCCAGGAAGGCACAGCCTGTGTGGGCCACTGGCCGGGAAGGGTGCTTAGTTCAGACCCTCTGGGCTGGTCACATCTTGGTCAGGCGCAGCACGTTGAGCCGTACAGGTAGGAAGGTGGCGCCCGTGGCATAGGCGATCTCCCGCAGCACGCCCTCCCACTTCTTCTCATCCTCATTGTATCTGGGGGCGGGAGCAACAAGGAGCATCTGTGGGACCCAGCAGAAAGGAGCACCTGGGCGCACTGAGGAGTATCCTGTCACCCCAGTCCCACCCCACACTTTAGGAAGGGCCACCTCCCTCCAGGCAGTGGACATCTCCCCGCTCTCCTTCTCTTGAGATTTTCCCTACTCAGCACTCTAAGAAGTCCCCCCAACTCCCACGCTCCCAACAGCGCTGCTCCCTAGGGGCTGCCTGCAACTGTGGATAACTAGAGGTTCAGGAGAAGGTGTCCCGGGTGGCCAAAACCGCTTCCCGCCCTCCCCAGGAAGGCCCAGCCATGGAAAGCAATGGCTCTGCAAAGCCGGAGTCCAGCAACCTCTCAATCCTGGCCCCAGCTGCCCGGCCCAGAGCAAGCACCCAGGAGGGAAGGGAGGGGAGAGGCGTGGCTGCCTCTTAGGACCTCCTTCTGTTCCTGGGACCCGTTTCCGTGGGCCTGTGTTGTGCCCCAAGCTTGGGGTCAGATCCTGACTGTGACACTGTTGAGGCCCCACAGTGGGGCATGGTGCCATGTGTGCAAACCCAGACTTTCCCAGCCAAACTGGAGAGAACTGGGCTGGGCTGGGCTGGGCTGGGCAGGGTGTGTTTGCTGTCCCTTCTCCACAAGACTCCCTGGAAGAGGGATCAGCTCTGCTCCCCAGATGAGCCGGCCGGGTGCCTCAGTGCCCAGCCACAGTGCTGGAGGCCATCAGCCTTTCTCAGGATTCCCTCTCACCTCCCTGGGGCCAGGCTCACCTCCAGATGTCGTTGAGCTCTGTGGGGACCAGCTCCCCAGACTCAGTCTCCAGTGTGGCGAAGCCGCCGAGGGCATAGAGGGTGCCGGCCAGGCTGAGCAGGCTGAGTGAGCTGCGCTCCTGCGGGAAGGCCTCAAAGGGCGCCCACCTGGCGGGGAGGTGGCAAGGAATGCATCACCGTGGGCCTCAGCAAGCCCCAGTGACGGTCCCACCCCACGCCAGTGCCCGCAGCTTTAGCTGTACCCCTTTGAAATCCAAATCCCAGACTCCCAGCACAACCTCCTGTTTCTTGACCCTCTCAGGCATGCCTGGTGCCCCTGCCTGGGCCTCGGTGTCCCAGCACTGTGGCCCTCCCCCTTCCCTCTGGTTTCTACTTCCTTCCCCCTTCTTTTGTGCCTCCCACTTCCCTTCACCATCTCTTTGTCACTCCATCCAACCTGCCCCCTAACCCACCCTGGATCACCCCCCTCATCTTAGTAAAACACAGAGGTGAGCTTAAAACCCATCAGAGACGTTCCACTTTATCCACTTCAGGATAAAGTCCTTCCGCCCTGCTTGCTGCGCCCCCAGCCCCAGTACCCCTCCCCCACCCCTCCCCCACGACCCTCCATCCAACCTGAGCAATGGCCTCTCCACCAGCGGACCTGCCTTTTTCTCCTAACTGCCTTGGCACCAACTTTCCTTTGCCAGGGGCATCCGTCCCCAACTCCTTTTTTGTTGGCTGTGTCCAAGTGGCCCACCAGCTGTTTTGTTCTGGGCCTCCCAGAGCAAGGCGGCCTGATCACTGCCACATCCCTAGCACCTGGCCAGTGCTTGGTATAAGTCCCTGAATGAGGAACCTGGCATCTCCTGCCCCACCACCGCGAGCTCTCTGCTGCAGACCAGGCTGGCCACAACCCTTGCCCCACCCTGTGGGGGGAAGCTCACCTCACTACTGACCAGGGGAGGGGGGCTATTTCTGTGCAGCTGTCGGAGCTCAACCGCAAAGACCCAAGACAGGCGCTATGGTGTCCGCGGGGCAGACACAGAGAGGGCTGGCATAGGCCTAAAGCCACACAGCCAGGCAGTTTTAATGAGGCCCTCGGTCCCTGGCTGTCCTGTCTGGGGGAGAGGGAAAAGAAGGGAGGCCGGCAGCCATACTTGTTGTCTGTGATGCTGTACACCTCCACTGAACTGGTCAGCCCTGTGTCTGTGACCCCCGCAGCCACAAAAATGCGGCCGTCATGGATGGTGGCCCCGAAGAGTGATCGCGCAGTCTGCATGGGCGCCAGCTCCTTCCACTCGAACTTCTTAGGGTCATAGACACACATCTTACTCAGGCACTTCCTGTGGGGTGTGGCGGGGGGCAGTGAGTGAGAGAGAGAAGCAGCAGAAACAGAGGCGCCCCTCCCTGGGTCCCCGTTACTCCCAGGTGCCTCCCACGGCAGCCAGGACAAACAGCCTCGGGGAGGTTCTGATCCCTTCTCGATGTGCAACCCTGCTGCCGCCCGCAGCTGCACTCACTCCGGGCCCCGCGCCTCACCTGTCGCTGCCTTTGCCGCCAATGACGTAGACCAGGTCCATATGGGACAGCACCGCGTGGCCGTACACGGCATAAGGCAGCGGGTCCGATTCGCCCCATTTGAACGACCTGGAGGGGAGGGGAGGCGGGGAGACCGAGCCCCTGCCTCAGGCTCGCGCTAAGTCCCTGTCTGCTCCCATGCAGCACGTTTTCGTTGCATCACCGCAACGCCCCAGACCTCGCCTTTGCTCGCTCCCACCTCACCTGCCACCCCTCCTGTCCCGCCGCTACCCAACACCGCCTCCGCCCCAAGCCTGGGGCTCTATCTAGCTCCCTCGCCACACCGGGCAGTCTAGGACCATTCCGCGGTCTCCGGGCACCCGCCGGCAGCCACGCCCCCGTCCCCCGGGCCGACCCCGCCCCCGGGCCGGCCCCGCCCCCGGGCCGGCCCCGCCCGCCGCCCCTGCTCACAGCCGGTCGTAGCACATGACCGAGTCCAGGCTGCGCTCGCCGTCCTTGAGTTCCCGGCCGCCCACCACGTAGATGGAGTTGAGAGCCTCGCCCAGGCCGAAGAGGCAGCGCGGCGAGGGCAGCGGCGGCATCCCCAGCCACTCGGAGTCCAGATGGTCAAACTGTGGGCGGGGCGTCCAGTCAGCTACCGCCACCACCTCCCATGCCCCCAGCCGCTAGCCCCTAGCCTCAGCCTCCTCTGGCCACCCCTGGTCCCAGAGGAACCCGGGCTTCTGGGTTTTGGGGCAGCGCAGCCTGGAGGGGGTTTCTGAAGAGAGTGTCTCTCCTCCAATCAGGCTGAGAACAGCCGAGTCCCCCACTCCCAACCCCCACACAGGTAGGTGCCCAGACGTCACCATTCTTATAGCACCTCGGTGGGGCATCTCTACACCCGGCCTCCGAGAGGGTGGCCGGTTGCGGCCCTGGCCTTTCCCCAGGACAAGTCCTGGAGTGACTGAAACTCGCCTGCCCCTGTTCTCCACCCCATCCCACTGCACAGAAACCCCTGGGACAGCCCTGCTGCTCACACCTTAAGATCTACAGCCTAAGTCTGTGGCCCCGCCCACCTGGGCAGTCTTATGATAGCACCACTAGCAGCGCACCTTTTGGGAAAGTTTTCTGAGGGCTGAGCACTCTATAACCACCAGTTAACCTTCCAACAACCTTACAAGCAGGAAGAAGACTCTCCCCATTATCAAACGGAGGCCCAGAGAGAAGAAACAATGTGTCCATGATGTGCTTTGGCTGGTAATGGGTGGAGCTACCTCCACCACCACCACCAACCTCCTCAGCTTAAACCTGGTACCAAGCTGCCCTCGCCCCTTGCACACAGGCCAGGCCTCACTGAATGCACAGCTCACTAGGCTCATTCCCATCTCTGTCCCTTGCTCGCCATTCCCCAGCCAGAAACAGCACCACCCTCCCCTTCACGTCCCCAAATTCCACCCAACCGTCAGTGCTCACACCCACAAGGCCAGTCTCCATTTCTGTCCTCTGAGATCCCACTGTCGCACTACAACTTGGACTGAGCATTCTACTGGTCCTTCCTGGGCCTCAGTTTCTTCATCTGTACAATGGGAGGACTAGGAAGGAGGGTCCCTTTGTCTGGGACACTCGGTTCCACTCCAGCCCCAGCCTCATGCAAAGGCCCTGGCCAGGACCCCTACACTGACCTTGCTTCTCCTTCTCGCTATGCCTGACCCAAACCCTGTGCAGAGCTAGGGCCTCCAACACATCAGACCATCCCAGGGCCAACATCCCTCTGAAACTGAGACACCAATGAATCATACAGCTCATTGTAAACTGCCTGTAACTGTCTTCAACATCCAGGCAGTGGCTGTCCTTGAACCTCCCTGGTCTAGTCTCACCCTAGACCCACGACATTCCCCAACAAGGAGACACAGGCCTCTCCTGGGCCCCGAAGCTGACCCCAGTGCCCAGAGCGCAACCCCGTCCACCCCCTCCCAGGGCTGGCCAGGACCTGCAAGAAGTAAGCACTCATGGGGTCCTCTTTGTCGTCCTCGTTGTAGAAGAGGCCCCCGGCCACGAAGACCTGGTTCTCCTTGGTCACCAGGCTGACATGGTTCTTGGGGATCTGGGTGGACAGGGAGGCACAGTAGCACTCATTGGCCGCCGGATCATAGGCCACGGCGCCCTCCTCGCTGATCATGAAGATGAGGTCCTGCAGGAACATGCCGAAGCGCAGAGTGTCATTGAGGATGCCGGGGAGGACCCGCTCGGCCTCCTCCTCAGCCTCCTCTGCCTTGGCGTCGCCTGTGCCCTTGTCAGCCGCCTTGGCCCCAGGGGCCTCCTTCCCCTTCTCCTTCTTCTTCTTACGCAGCACGGTGAGGCGGCCCTCGTGTGCATCCTTCACCATCTGCACCTTGCGCAGCAACTCGGGCTGGGCCCGCACGAGAGGGTGGCGCTCCACGCGGCTCTCCAGGAAGGCGCGCGGCAGCAAGCGGCAGCGCACGCTCTCGAAGACGGTGGGCAGCGCGCGCTGGCGCTCGGCCTGCGCCGTAGTGTCGCCGCTGCCCGCCCAGCGCATCACCGCCTCGAACACCGCCTCCTCCTTCTCCACGTTGAGGCCGTCGCTGGAGATGATGGCGATGAGCTCGTCGGCCGAAAGGCCGAGGAAGTCGGCGTCGCGCGCCACGAGCGAGAAGCGCGCGCAGATGAAGTCGCGGGCGGCCACGGCCAGGCGCGCGCAGTCCAGCAGGAGTCCCAGGCGGAAGACCGCCAGGCAGTTGGAGAGACACAGGCGCTTCTGCAGGAAGGACACGCAGATGGTGAAGATGGACGGGATCTGGAAGCGGTGCGCCGCGGCGAACAAATCCTGCACGCTCGCCTCGTCCAGCGCGATCTCCGACGTGTACAGGTAGTGCAGCACCTGGGCCACCACGTCCGGGGACACCTCCTCCAGGCGCAGCTCGCCCGCGCGCTCTGGCTCGGCCAGGAAGCGCGCCCGGAAGTAGGGACTGCAGGCGGCCAGCACCAGGCGGTGGCACGGGAACTCGCGCTCACCCACCCGCACGACACAATCCAGGAACTTGCCGTGGTCCAGCATGTCCTTGAGTCCGTCCTGCAGGAGTGTCTGCTGGTACAGCCGCTGCTCCTCTGCCTGCTCCAAGCTCAGCGCCATGGTGGGTGGCCAAGGGTGCAGCGACAATTCCGGGGGCCTCCTCTGTCCTTCCTGCTTTCCTGCTGGGTCGCCCTCTGTCCACGCAGCTGTCTTCGTGGGGCTATATATAGAGGCGGACCTGGCCCTGTAAGGCGAGCCGCCTGGCCTCCTGCATATGACGCGGAGGGGACAGCTGGGCAGAGGCCCCCTTCCAGGGCAGCCTTGACTCATGGGAGCAGAGTGGGGTGTCTGGGCCCTCCCGGAAAGATGAGGGCCTCACTGCCTCATTTCTAAATGGAGCGCGCCGCAGCATGCCTTGGTTGGGCAATGCCAGGGCGGGAAGTGGATGCCCCAAGCTCTGCCCTTCAGTTCAGGGAGGGGCAAGCATTGGAGTCCCACTTCCCTGTGTCCCTTACTTCATCCCTTCTGGGACATTCTGTCCAGGTGCCTCTGTCTTCCTCCCTGAAGTATGTCTCAGACCAGCTACCCCTGGATACAGGTGTGCTTGGGTTTTGTGCTCAGTGAACTTGAGCATGACAGTCACTCATTGGGGACCTTATTGTCCCACCTTTAAAATGGGAACTTCTTCCCCCTCTCTCTGCCCCAGCTCTGAGAACTTCCTTGGACTGTGCGAGAGGGTGCCTTAGGTAAACACGATCACCACTTTCTTGTGGAGTCTGGGGCAGATCAGATCTCTCTGTTGAGCCTCAGTTTCCCTTCCTGCCCCATGAAGAGGTGGAGAAATTTGACTCTGAGAGCCTCAGGTCAGTGCTGCAAAGGCTCAGAAGCACTGAGGTTCTGTATTCTTGCAAGTACACAGTCATAAGTTTTTACCATTGGGTCTAGAAAATTAATTTCCTAGAATTCAACTATTCTAGATGTTTAAACCCCCAGGGTTTTAACACTATGAGGGATTGACATTCTGGATCCTAGTGTTCAAAAAGTGATGCTTAATATTCTAGGGTTTTATCTGTCTATAATGATCAGTCTTGGCCCATACTAGGCTGGGCCATGTCTACCATCTAAGGGGTCAGGGTGGAGGCCCAAGGCAGCCAGTCCCCATGCCCACACTGCTTTGGACTCCTGACCACCCCGACTCCCCTTCATAAACACACAACAACCTCAGCCACCGAGATTAACTTGTTCCCAAAGTGCCAGAGGCTGCAGCTGTGGGTTAAATTTAGCCCCCGAGACGCTGGTGTGAACTCTTATGGGGCATTCTCCCATCATTCCTCTGAGTCACTTGTTTATAACCACCAGGCTTGGGGGGTGGGGGGACTGGAGAAGCAACCTCAGGCTGAGCCAGGACTGAGTCACCTCCACTTTTGTGACCTCAACAATGTCACTGCCTTTCCCTCCTGAGCAATGAACACATCTGACCATCACTCGCCCATCCCACCAGCAGGTGCCAGAGGGCACAGCACCTGGCAATGTCCTGGGGCGGTCCTGTCCATCTTTTGGAAAGGATGAGGAGGGCCAGTGGTGGGCTTCCAACCCAGCCTCCGACTACAGGGCACTTCCAACAGTTACTGTCAGTCAGGAGACCAGGCTCTGAGGGGCTCAGACTTGGCCAAAGCACACAGCTGACAAGTGGTCGAGCCTGGATCCGGAGCCGATCTGCCTGCCTCCAAAGACTGTAGAAATACCTTCCTACCTTGCTGCTTCCCATGAATTAACAAAAAGGTCCCCTAATTGTACTCTCTTTTTCCAAAGGCCAAGACGGAAGGTTCTGACTGAACAATTAACTTATATTTATCAAATGACTCCATGATGTATTTTTAGATTGCGATGAATCTGACAGTGCTCACTCCCTACCAGGTATTCCACTAGAATATTTATATGTGGCTCGTTCATTCATCGAGAACCTACTGTGCACACTCTTTTAACTGCTGAGGATTCGGCAGTGAACTCATTAGGCAAGAATTCTGGTCGTAATGGAGCTTACATTCAGCCAGGCAGGGGCGGGGCGGGGAAGAAAGCAACAAACAGTCATATGGGATGTCAGATGATGATAACTGTTATGGCAACAAATAGCCGAAAAGGGGGAATGGGGAATGGCAGGTGGGGGCGGTGAAAATTTTAAATGGAGTAATCAGAATGGACTCACTGCAAGGACTACATCTGAGCAGGTTCAAGCTGTGGGAGAGGAGGATTCCAGGCACGGGAAGAACTTGAGCAAAGGCCCTGAGGCAGGAGAGTGCCTGACACATTCCAGGAGCGGCACAGAGGCCAGTGCAGCTGCAGCAGTGAATGGGGAAGTGAGCAGAAAGAGATGAGGGCAGAGAGCTAAGGGTCAGGGAACCAGGCAGGACCACGTTTGAAGGGGGTGACGTTGGTTTTCCCCTCAGTGAAATAGGGAGCTGCTGTTTATTTTTAAATTATAATTATGGAAAATGCATATATATATATATATATATATATATATATATATATACACACACAAAAGTAGAATAGTATCCTGACATCCCTTGTACTCGTCCCCCCATTTCAAAAATTGTCAATTCATGGCCAGTCCTACATGATCTCTGCCACACTCACTCTGTTCATCACCCAGGGAGCTGCCCCAGGGTAGGACATGGGTGTAGGAGAGAGAGGGAGAAAGTATGATTCCACTGCTTTTTATTGAATCAAAGAAAAATGTCATCTCACTTTATCCCTTTAATCTTCACTCATTTAATCCTCACACCAAAATTATGAGGTAGGTATAATTTTCCCCATCTTACAGACATTGAAATTTAGATGGCCAGCAAATAAGAATCAGTCATATGCTGCTTTTAAACATCTTTGCTGAGGCATAAGTGACATCCAATAAACTGCATATACATAAAACTTACAATCTGATCACTTTTAATGTATGTATATACACCTATGAAACCAACACCACAATCAAGATAGAGGACAGACCCATCGACACAAGTCTCCTTATGCCCTTTTATAATCCCCCTTTATCTTCTCATAACACCCCCAGCCTAGACCATCACTAATCTGCTTTCTGTCACTGTAATTCATTTGCATTTTCTAAAGGTTTATGTAAGTGGAATCATATATGTGTTCTCTCTCTTTCTTTCTCTTGCTCTCTCTCTGTCTCTCTCTCTCTCTGTCTCTCTCTCTCTCTCTTTCTCTTTCTCTCTCACATTCTCTGTCTTTGACTTCTTTCACTCAGCTAATTATTTTGAGCTTTAACCACATTGTCTACTCATGTTCTGCCTTTATTAGGATTCTTAGCACATCACAAGGCTTATTTAAGAGAAATGCCAAGTGAAATTTTTCAGAAAATTTATGCTCATTTTGCCAAGGTCAAAGAACCCCTTGCAAATGTACCAAGAAACACAACACAGTCTGCAACCCTCTTTGGGCGAGCAGGTCCCACCCAGATATAGGGTCTGGACTGTGACTCAGCTGTTGAGGATTTGCTTAAGTAGCCACGCTCTATGTCCATATGTGGCAGACAGTGTCACATTGGGTGGTCTTCTTTCAAATAGCTTTCCTATGTTTGGGACAGATCCCACATCAGTAATCCTTCACCAGATTAGAAACCAGAACTTCTTTCCCAGCTTCCCTGGCATCTGACATCCCAAGACCAAAAAAAAAAAAAAAAAGAAAAAGAAAAGAAAAGAGAGAGAGAGAATGAGAGAGAGAGAAAGAGAGAGATAGATCAATAACTAATGGACCTCAAAGAAACAACCTGGCCAGATCAGTGATGCCCTGCATTTAACAAAGACCTTTACAAACTTTACAATGCTGGGTTTCCAAAGGCTTTTTGGTGCTGTACACCATGGAAATAAACAAAAGGCAATCAAAGAATAACTCTGAAAGGTGTGAGGAGGAGGTGACAAAGGATAAAATCAGTGTACTTGAGGCAAATTGATAGAATATGACCAAACAGAAGAACAGAAAGAAAGAGAGTGTGAAAAAGAAAAGACATTTCCAGCCATGAGACAAGAACAAAAAAACCTAACATTTGCATTATTATAGTCTCAGAGAGGAGAGAGTGGGACTGAAAGAGTAACTGAAGTATAATGGCTGAAAACTTCCAAAATTTGTTGAAAGACAAACCTGCAAATTCAAAGAGCTGAGTAAATACCAGTGAGGATAAACCCAAAGAAATCCATGCCAAGACACATTATAGTTAAACTCCCAAAAACTAAAGACAAAGAAAAAAATCTTGAAAGCAACCAGAGAGAAACAACACATTACCTACAGGTGAACAGCAATTCAAATGACGATGGATTTCTCATCAGAAACCGTGGAGGCCAAGAGGATGTGTCACAACATTTCTCAAGAGCTGAAAGAACTGAAAATGGTGAATTTTATATCTGATGAAATTATCTTTTAGGAATGAAGAAAAAATAATCCCAGAGAATCAGTCAATCAATCGATCAATCAATCAATCCTCCAGGAACTAATAAATGAGTTTAGCAAGGTCAGACAATATAAGATCAATACACAAAAATCAATTACATTTCTACTTACTGACATGAACATGTAGAAACCGAAATTTAAAATTTAATACCATTTATAATCACTCCAAAGAAAACAAAATATTTAGAAATACACTTAACAAAACACATACAGAATTTGTATACCAAAAATTAGCAAATGGTAATGAAGGAAATTATAGATGACTTAAATAAATGGAGACAATTACTGAGTTTATAGGTTGGAAGTCTCAACATAGTAAAAATGTCAATCCTCCCCAAACTGAACTATAGGTTTAATTCAGCACCTATTAAAATCCTATAAAAGTTTCTAATAGGCATAGACAAGCTATTATAAAATCTACATGGAAAGACAAAGGCCCTAGAATAGTTAATACGATCCTGACAAAGAAGAATAAAGTAGGACGACTCACTCTATCTTATTTTAAGTCTTCTTGCGTAGCTACAATAATCAGGATTGTGTGATGTTGGCAGAGGGATAGACACATAGATCAATGGAATGTAAGAGAGGGCCTAGAATTAAATCCAAATATGCTCAACTGTTTTTTGACAAAGGTCAAAAGCAATTCAGTGGAGAAAAGACAGACTTTTCAACAAATGATACTGGAGCAATTAGACATCCATAGGCCCAAAACAAACCTCACCCTTGTGAGCAAATTAGCTCAGAATGGATCATAGACCTAAAATGTAAAACAGGGCTGCGTGACATTGAGCTGGTGTGTTCACAGCATGCACTGGTCGTACCCACAGCCCAGGAGCAGCTGACACTCTGGAAGGGTGGCACTGTCTAGGGAAGAATCAATTACGGCACTAGCTTCCTACAGGATGCAGTATACACTCTAAATCTGTGCCAAGTACACATGTACTCAGGATGCCTGGGTTCCCAGAATCAGGATGTGGGGTAAGAGAGGAACCCTGCTCTCTCTGATAGCCCACAGCTCAATCACAGGACTTTGCTCCTTGTTCTTGCGTCTTCGACTCTGATGATTGAGAGGCCATGGTATCTCAGGGAGGATTGTTTTCATGGGGACTCAATTCTAGTTCCATTTGGTCGGGGTCTTCGATGTGGGGCTTTGTGCCCCTGGAAACACAGGCAAAAGAGGGAGCCTTTGTGTGGACTGGGGTGATTGGTCCTGGCCTTCCAGGGGAAATCTGGTTGCTGCCTCACAAGGGGGAGAGGAAGCACATCTGGAACCCAGGGATCCTCTGGAGTGATTCCTTGCCCCATACTGAGAGACAGAAGACAATGGAATATATGATTCAGCCATAAAAAGGAATGAAATAATGATACACGCGACAGTGTGAATGAACCTCGAAAACATTACATCAAGTGAGAGAAACCAGACACAGAAGGCCACGTATTCTGTTTATATGAAATATCCAGAACTAGAAACCCATCGAGATGGAACACAGATTGGTGACTTCCAGGGGCCAGGAAGGAGGGAAAATGGGGAGCAACTGCTTAGTGCTTGTGGGGTTTCCTTTTGGGGTGATGAACATGTTTTGGAACTAGATAGAGGTGGTACTTACACAACATTGTGAACGCACCAAATATCACTAAAGTTTACTTTTTAATGTCATTATCGTTCACTTTAAAATGGTGAATTTTATGGAATGTGAATGTCACCTCAATAGAAAGTGGAAAAAAAAAATAAGTGAGCAACTAGAGCAACCTCATACAGGACCTCCAGGGGCTCCTGTCCTTCAGGACTGCAGACCTGAGGCACCCTCCGGGTGAGTTCCCGTGACCTTCCAGGGTGCTGCTTGAGGGCAGGGGAACATCAAAGGGAGAGCTGGGAGAAGTCATCAGCGCCTCCTTGGCCTTCCCATCAGCGGCTGGATGGGGGTGTGAGCCTATGCCTGTGTTCTTTATTGCTGGGTGAGATATGTACATACATTTTCTCTAGTCTAGTTTTCTTTCCCCTTCCCATTCCCCTTTTGTATTTTAGTTGGTGATGGTCACGTTTACAAGACAGTCTGTACATGTCAGAACACAAAAAAGAGATCCCAGCTGAACCAGAAAAGAGCAGCTATCACTGCAGATCCTCGACGGAGGGCCATATGCAGTCAGTGATGAGAAATGATGCTGTCCCCTTTGGGAAGAGGATAAATACATTTCTTTTTTGTATGAGGTTGTCAAGACGTTATAATTGGGCAGTGAAGGGCTAGACTGTGGTGTGTATCAGTTAACACTTCGTGGCCATCAGCACATTTGGAAAGTCTTTTTCTGATTGTGAGTCCCGCCTGCTCAAAGTAAAAAACGTAACCCACTTTTCCAGCCTCCCTTGCAGCTAGGGTATAAATATGTGACCTGGATCTGACACTGATGCAAGAGCAATTCAGAGGAGAGGAAGCAAGGAAGCAGGCATCCCGCAGACTCTGGCATTTTGTGAGGGTGGCCGAGGAGTGATTAGCTTTGGGGGGCAGTGGAAACCGTTTCTAGTGCACAGCCCTCAGCATCCTTAGTTCCCAGATGGGGTGGCAGTCACGTCTCCCCTGGTGCAAGTCTTGCAGGGTGGTTTGGGTTTGTTCTCTGATGAGTCACCCAAGTGCCTGAGTCTCTTGTTCTCCTGGAGATTTAATTAACACCTTTTCATTAAATGGTTTTCTGCTTAAATTAGCTAGAGGGGGCTCTGTTATTTGCAGCCAATAGCCTAGTTCACCATCCACAGCCATGCTCTCCTACACACCATTGTGTGCCCAGCTCTGCTGAGTGGAGGGGACCCAGAGGAGGCAAACGTGGGGACGTTCATCGGCTTTGGAATCAGACCTGAATTTGAATCCTAATTTCAACACTTTCTGCCCATGCACAAATTACATTATCTCTCTGAGCCTCCATTTCCTTAGGTCCTCAGCCACCTCAGAAGGTTGTGGGGTGAAGAGTGACTATCAAGCCTTCCTAGCACAAGAGCTGTGGTCCATAAGGATCTTTGTCAATACGAAGATGCCTGAAGGTCAAAGCAGCCTGGCATTCTGAGCTGTCACATGGAGAACGGCTGCCCGAGAGCTTCACTCTGAGTCGCTGGTGTTGAGCCACTGAGGTTTGGGGATGGTTTGTTACTGCAGTAGAACATAACCTCTCCTGACTTACCAGTCACGGCTCTAGAAAGCCACATAATCAGGGGGTAGGTCCGAGGGCACTGCTAAGCGAAGGGAGCATCATTTTTCTCCTCTCTCTGACTCCTACTGTGCCTGAGCAGGAAAGAAAGCCCATCTTTCTCCAGTAGGTCAGCCCTGCCCTGGCCTGTTCTCCAGGTCATAAGCTGTTAGTGAGCTGTTTAGTCTCAAAGAGCAAAACTGGGGACAGTGAGTGCTCTAGAGATGCCTGCCATGGTACCTGCCATCTGTGGCCTGCAGCCTCCCAGCCTAGTGTGACACATGCCCAAGACTCTCTGGAGTGTGAACTTGGAAATACAGTTGACCCTTGAATAATGCAGGTGTGACCTGCACAGGTCCACTTATACGTAAATTTATTCTCAATAGATATGTACAATGAATGTATTTTCTCTTCTTTATGATTTTCGTAACATTTTCCTTTTTCTAGCTTATTTTAATGTAAGAATACAGGATACAATACAAATTTAAAAATATGTGTCCATCGACTATGTTAGCCGTAAGGCTTCTAAATCAACAGCAGGCTATTAATTAAGTTTTGGGGGATTCACATTTACATGTGGGTTTTCCACTGCATGGGGTTTGGCACCCCCAATCCCCACATTGTTCCAGGGTCAACTGTACTTTGAGAACAAGCAAGGTGGAGTGTGGCTGAAGGAAAAGGGTGTGTAGTGAGGTGCCACGTGAATGATGGGCAGCAGGAGGGAAGAGAGCCGAAACCGAGAAAAGCAGAGTCCCCACAAGAAACTGGGGGAGCAGGCAGGCCCTAGGGTCTGTCTGTCAGCTGGCTTTTTACTCAGGGTGACCTGCGTGAGCCCGTTCCTTTCAGTCAAGGAAATGGGGCCATGTGGAAAGGCAACAGCCACATCCTGGGAACCTGGGCGTTTTCTCTGGCTGGTTAATGAACCCACCTGCCAGCCTCCTGTCCCCCACCCTACAGAAACCCCTTCCCCTGTATCCAGAGCTAAGTGCCACAAACACAGGGGCCTCACTCACCGTGTATCCCCAGGGCCTAGCGTTCCACCCTGCATGGAGCCAGTGCTCCCTGTATTACCTGTGAGAGCCACATGTTCCCTCCTCAGAGGCCACTGCCTGTCTACCATCTGAGCTTCCGTCCTCCCAGGCACTATGTCAGCATCTCTGACAGCTGGGTCCTTCAGACTTCCCCTGCCTGCCAAGGGCGGATGAGTTCCTACTGCTCCCCACAGCACCCCCAGAGATGAACACGTGAACAGGAGTGAGGCTCCCTTGGCTATACACCTGGTGCTCATGGAAAACCACACCTGTGGGGTCCCTGGCCTCCTGTGACACTGCCTTTGGAGCCTCGACTCAGTAACCCCAGGACCTCTTCTCTTTAAAGCCCCTCTACATCCCACCCGAGACTCAGCACCAGTTTGGGGGTGCATCTCTGCTCTTGCCTCTGATCCTGACTCTGGGTGTCCCCCAAAGTCCAGCCCACCCTTACGGGAGGGAGGTGGGGTCCGCAGATGCTCCAGGTCTCAATATCAATGCAGTCTGCAGCCGAGCTGTCGGGCCCCTTGCTGTGGTCCAGGCCTTACCAGCCAGATCAGGGCAGGCAACATGTAAAGAAAAGGCTGGGCCAAAGAACAGTTGCACTAACTTTATTCCCTTCTTCTCACTCACGCGCCTGCTGTCCCCCACGAACTCTGTGGCTGTGGGGTGGCCACACACGACCAGACACCTGGGGCCTGGGCACAGCCATTCTGCCATCATGGTGAGGGTCACTGAGTCGCAGGTGCTGAGCCCAGCCCCAGCTCCCAGAGCTGTGGTTATGGGGCTTGAGGCCACCTGATCTCTCTGGGCACTCACCCCCAGCTGGCCCAGGACCAGGGAACCCAAGGTGAAGTGGGGTGGGGACAGGCCCAGATTCTGGACCTGAGGTCTGGCCAAATGGGCTGAATCCAGCTGGACAGAGAGAGACCGCCCCCTGAGCTGAACTCCAGCAGGAGGTGGTGATCCCGAGCCCCCTCCCCCCCGCCCCCACCACCAGCCCTGGGAAGTGGGTCTAATGCTCCAGTCCCCTCATTCCAATATCCAGGGGCTTGTTGTTTTAAAAATAAAAAGGAAATGGAAAAGCTGGTAAAACAAGAACCTCACCCGTACTGGCACTGCCGAGGTTGCATTATTGCTTCAGACACTCGTGATCGGGCTGGAAAGGAGCTCCCAGCCACAGTGGCCCAAGGGGACAAGAGTAGTTAGCACCAGGGACACAGGGGTCCTGTCCCCACAAGACCATTTGACCAGGGCCTGGCCTGCCATCTGACATCTCCTGCCCTCGAAGGGAAGGTATATAAGGGCAGGAAGCCCAAGCACTGGGACAGGGGTTCACCAGCACCCCACACCCATCTCTGGCCTCTGCCTGGCAAAGTCTGGACTGACCGACCAGGGGCCCAGCTGGCCAGTGCCCCCAGGCTTGCTAAGGCTGCAATGGGGCTTGTGGGTGACAAGGCCACCAGCCCCTAGTGTCAGTGACAGGGATTGTGTAACCCACGGGGGGCCTGGTCTACAGACCATTGGGGGAGATCAACTTTTTGGGGGAAACTGTGAGTCAGCTCTGAAGAGCTGCCAGGCACTGGGACCAGAAGTTAGAAATAGCAAGGCGGAGGGGAAACGGGGAGGGGGTGTACCCTGAGGACGTCATGGAAGCCCAGAGATAAGGGGTGCGGGAACAGGGAGGGAAGAGCTACAGTAAAGCAGGGGCCTGGGAGGCCCCGCCTTGGGATGGGGAGCCACAGAGCTGGAAGCCAGACAGGAAGCCTTCTCTCCCCAGAGGACAGCAAGGGAGACTGAGGGGGTGTCTGTAGGCTCCTGCTGCACCCCAAACTCAACCAGGCCAGGGCACTGCCCCCTCCATGCCTAGAGAGCGATCAGGTTGTGTGGCTTGCATTATAGACCTTCAAATCACTCGGGCTCCTTGGGCCTGCCCACGTCTGTACAGAATAAAGTGCTTCGTTTATTGATGATTAAAATGTGCCCAGCCCCCTGCCCCAGTGCCATGGGCCTCACAAGGAGGTCAGAGAGTTCCGACCCCCTCAGCCCTTGGGCTGATGGGGCTCAGTCCCCCCACTGACCCCTTGGGCTCAGGCCTCTTCCCGCTCCAGACATGCTGGGAAGGTGGTGGTGTGGGGGGTAGTCATGGGGGTTTTAAGGTGCAAAGAGTATAACAAACAAAACCATATAAACACAATAGGAAAGAGCTTAACTAGGAAACATGTAGCTTATGGAACCTTCCTCCCCATTTTAAAGGCAGGAATAAAGATGTTAAATGACAACAAAGAAGAGTGTTCCAGCAGCGCTGGCCTCATGGGGGCAAGCACTGGGCACAGGCCGGGGCTTCCCCAGGATCCTGCCCCGGCCCCTGGGGCCTGAGCATGCAGGCTCCTCCCACTGACGCTGCCAGTGCAGAGGCCCAGGAGGGACCAGGATGCTGGACACCAGCTGGGGGCAGGTTGTGGTGGGGTCTGGGGAGGGGATGAGGCCCGGCACTGCCTTCAGGGGGCAGAGACGGACACAGACATACACGTCTCTGCTGGCGTGGGAGACACAGCCAGGGCTGGTGAAGGGCGGAGTGCTCTGCGGACAGCAGCCCTAACCCTGCCCCACTGGTAGCACCTTGAAACCTTAAAACATTTGCCCAAGCCTCCTCCTTAGGTAGGTCCCTGCTCCTGGGGTGCACCCATTTGCAGGGGCTCTTTCACTGTAGCCCTTGGGAGCTGGTGTTTCGGGAGCCCGTCTGTCTGCCCACCCAGGGCCTGCCCACGGCACACTGAGGCCCAGGTTGGGGATCCCTGTGCCTGCTGGCAAGGTTATGGGTGGGAAGGCAAATGCCTGGGGTCCAGCCCCTGCCTGCCCGACCCCACACGGTGCAGAGCGGGGTCTGCAGTCTTCACACCTCGTCAGTCCCCACCAAACACATTCATGGGCATTCAGTCTCAAGCTCCTGCCCCGGTGTCCACAGCTGTCAGACTGGATCCAGGAAGCCTCCAAGGGGAGCTGGCATCCCAGCTTCTCCCCAAACCCCCCGGGGACAAGGGGGGCAAGTTAGGGAACACAGGAGAGGTGAGGCTGAGCTGCTAAGACTGACCCAGGCTCGGCCTGGACAAGCCCTCCGGCTCAGGCCTCAGCAGTGACCAGTTGCACCTGCTCTGCAGGTCCCCAACTTTCCACTGTACCTGCCACCTCCAGCAACCCCCTCGCCTGGAGGGGGGTGCTGCAAATAGTTTCTTTTCTTTTTCCTTCACTTCCAAAAAAAAAAAAAAAAAAGCAAAGGCTTCAAGGAGTCATTAAGAAGGGGGCACTTGGGAGCGAGGTGTCCTCAACCAGCTCTGGGGGCCACCAGCCTGCACCCCCAGCAGGGGCCTCAGGCAAAGCATGTCCAGCCACCTCTGGGTGTCGCCACCCTCCCACAAGGAGGGGAGGGCGGCGGGGTCGCTCCCGGAGTGGGCCCGGGACCCCAGGTCCTGCGTGAGCGCGTGGGGGTTAGTTGTTGGCAGTCATCCTCCCGCTGCTGGTGGCAGTGGTAGGGAAGGGCGGGGGCGGCAGGTGGGGCGGGGGCGGCAGGGTCTGGGGCAGCCCCGGGAGCAGGGGCAGTACAGGAGCCTGAGGCTGGGCGGGGGGCAGGCCGGGGGCAGAGGGGGCGCCGTCGCCGGCCAGGGGGTGGCTGACGCGGAAGCACTTCTCCTTGTGCGCCTTGAGCATGTTGGAGAAGCGGAAGCGCTGGCCGCAGACGTCGCAGGGGTACGGCTTCTCGCCCGTGTGCGTGCGCCGGTGCCGCTTCATGTTGGGCCGGCTGGTGAAGCTCTTCCCACAGATCTCGCAGATGTACGGCTTCTCCCCTGCGGTTGGGAGGTGGGCAGCAGGGCGTCACTGTGGGGGCGGCTGCATCCCAGCCCAGGGCCGGACGCCCTGTGCCCGTGGGACCACAGTGGGTCCTGGCCGTGGCCCTCCCCGCCCTGGCCCGCGGGGTACCAGCCGCAGGGATGATGCCGGGGGGCAGGGGCAGCCGTACCAGTGTGCGTCTTCATGTGCTCGTCGAAGTACTGCTTCATGTTGAAGTCCTTGCCACACCACTGGCACATGAACTGCTTGTGGCCAATGTGGATGCTCATGTGTGACCGCAGCTGGTACTTGTACTGGAAACGCTCGTTGCAGTTCTGAGGGTAGGGTGCGGGGTGAGGCCCGGGCCAGAGGGGAGGCCACCTTTGGGGAAGGGAAGCCCTTGCCCAAGACACACGTTGGGGACGGCCCCCCTGGGGTAAGGCAGAGGTGAGGAGGCCAGGGGCACACAGGGCCCAGATGGAAATGGGACCAAAAGTGGGGACAGGCCACAGAGTGGAGGGAGACCTCATGCTTAAAGCTGAGGCCTCCCCGCTCTTGAGCAAGGCCCCCCATATCCCCACCTGCAGCTCCACCTCTCATCCATGCCTGAGACCACTCCTCTCTCCCCTTCTCCAGGAAGCCTGCCCCCATGGTTCCAGCCCAGGCAGAATGTGTGTGGCTTGGATTAAGGGTGGGGTGGTGGGGAGCAGGCTCCAGGGGGACTGGGTAAGGATAAAGGGGAGGCAAGGGCCACAGATAACAGAGGGTGGGCCCCTCTCTGAATACTGTACCTCCCTCCTCCACCCCGGGGTCATCAGCAGCTGCAGCCCCTGGGGCAGGGGCAGGAGGGAACTCACCTCGCATCGGAAGGGCTTCTCCCCGGAGTGCTGCAGCGAGTGCACCTTGAGAGACATGCTGCGTTTGAAGGACTTCCCACAGGTCTCGCAGGTGAAGGGCATGTCCTTGGTGTGGGCTACGGGGCGGGCACCATGGCCGTCACAGCTCTGGGGGACCCCACCTGTCCTGGGGCCTGCCTCACAGCCTCTGTCCCAGGACCTGGGGCTGTCTTCCAGGCAGGACCCCTCCCTGGGCTAGGTCTCAGTCTGGGCAGAAGCACGGAGGCCCCTGTGGTGTAGCCTCCGGCCAAGGGCAACAGCCAAGGCCACCTCATCCCCAAGGTTTGGGGAAAGATGAAAAGATCCCAAAGGGACTGGCCTCAGCTCAAATCCTGGCCCAGCCACAGGCTTCCTGAACTGCCTCTGTGGGCTTCAGTGTCCTCTTCTATAAGGCTAGCAGTGGCTGTGCCTCAGCAGTGGCTGGGCTTTACAGGGGACGACCGGATAGGGGAGGTGGACAATCTAGGAGGAAGCAACTGGAGACAGTGTCCCACAGAGCTCAGGGCTGGGTACCCGAGCCCAGGAAGGACTACCAATCCTGGGTCACCCAGTATCTCCTGGCCAAGACTTACACCCCAGGGTCCCAGCTCCCGGTCAGTTCACACAGGAGGCCCCCAGCGCTGTCTGGTGGAGAAGGGGAGTTAGGCCCACCTTGCTCGCCTGTGTCTTGAGCCCCAGCCCCTGAACAGGCAAGGAAGGGAGGGCTGCAGAGACACCAGACTCTCAGCTACACCCACCCAGAGGGAAAAGACAACCGGACAGCCATGCCCCAGCCAAAGGTATGGCCTGGCACACACCTGGGCTCTTTATTGTGTCCAGGGCTGACCCTGGGGAAAGGGTTGTATTCAGAGAAGCCTGAGCCCTGTGAAGGCCTGAAGGTGAGAAAGAATCAGAGGCACAGCTGTCCTCAAAATGAGACAGGGCTTGTGCCAGCTGGATTCTGGTCCCCACCTGCCACCTTGTCCAGGAGCCCTTGTGCAATGTGCCACCTGCCCAGCTGAACACGGCGGGCAGCCCCGGCCCCAGGGCCTGTCCCCACCACACCCACCACTGCAACCAGCCTCCCCACAGGCCTCCTCCCTGGGAGAGGCCCCCTCACCCCTTCACAGTGCCCTTGGATGCGAAGTCCTTCCCAGCACACCTGGGGTGGCCCAGCTCTGTCCTCAGGCTCCATCGCTCACCGGCCCAGACTTACCGACCATGTGCTTGCGCACGTGGGCCATGGTGTAGAACTTCTTTTCGCAGATCTCACACGAGAACTTCTTCTCCGCATAGCCGTGTACAATCTTGTTGTGCTCGTGGAGGGACCAGAGCTTCTTAAAAGCTTTGCCACATGTCACACACTGTGGGGGTGAGAGGACTTTAGGCCCTGGGTCCTGAGTCAGGACTGTGTGACAAAGTACAAGTCACTGAGCCTCTCTGGGCCTCAGTTTCCTCACCAGACTTGTGCTGGAGAGAGAGCCCTCGATGTCCAAGGCCCAGCCAGATCCGACATTCTGGCAGATGGGGAGGGGGGCCCCCTAAACGTTTACTTGCCTGCCTGCCACCCAGGGCTGCAGCCTAGGCCCTGCTTCATCCTTGAACTAACGAGGGCCAGGGGTCACCTCCTCTAGGAAGCCCCTCCTCTGTGCTCATTCCAACAAGGCATCTCTCTATAGAGGGGTGACACATAACCGACCGAAGGGCCACAGCGAGTGTGAAGAAGCCCCTCAGAAGACAAGTCCAGAGAGTCAGGGAATTGCCTCTGCTGCCTCCCTTGCTGGGACCCATGCCCTGACACCGTGGAGATCCCCAAGGAGATAGGTCCCAGAGGGTTGGCGTGGTGAGGAGGGGACAGCAGGAGGTACTAGATCCCACCGGGCAGTGGGACTCTTGGGGTCACACTTTTCTTCTCCTCTTTCCTTGGACCTTTCTCCTGCCCATCTCTGCAGGACACCCCCAGAGGCCTGAAGGCGAGGCCAGGGCTCAGGCAGAGACTGGGTCAGGTTGCCCAGGTCAGAAGGGGCACAAGTGTCTTTCCCCTTCAGGAGGGCGGCTCGGGTGTGTGGCAGGTGGAGGGAATGTCAAAGGGCAGCCCTGCAGGCAGGCATGTGAGAACAGTTACACAGGGTAGGGCAAGAGACCAGGTGACCCCTAGGTAACACTTTCTCTACAGGGCACTGCAATTAGCAATTAGTTCAGGCAATTAGCATCCACCTACCTGCTACTCCCACCTCCTCACCTCCCAGCCGGAAAGTTAAAACCAGCCGGGCTGGCCCTGTGCTGCCTGTACAGAGAGGCCAGGCTGGCAGGGAATCAAGCTGGCCCAAGGCCTGGCAGCCAGCCCATCTTCTCCGCTTGGCCCCAGCAGCCCCTGCTCTTCCCAAATTTCTCATCCAGTCCCTCTTCCCCAGGCCTAGGCCAGGTGGCGCCTCCAAAGAACTGAATGCAAGAGCTTCCTTTTTCCTGCCCAGCTGTCAGAGGCTTCACACAAGTCTTTGTAGCAAGTGGAAAATGGCGCCCCCCTCTGGGCAAACCCCTCCTCCCTTCATCTGTGCTTTCCTGCCCTGTATTAGCTGAAAACCGCCGGGTGGCCCTGCTGGCCTTCTGGCAGCTCTAAGGATTTGCTAAAACACTGACTCATCCCTCCTCAGAGCTGGCTGTTCCCCAGCTTCGTGTGCTCAGTCGACTCTCTCAGCCTCCCAAGTCCATGATCCCTTGCCCCTCTGGCCAAGGGTACTGTTTGTCCCAACCCCATATGCATATGGGATCTTTCCACATGTCAAAGCCAATGCTACCTGCCTCCTCCAGGAAGCTCTCTTTGACACTCTTACTAACCTGGGCCCCACCCTCTTGGCTCACGCTGGGCCTGGGCTGGTCCCGGGCTGGTCCCACCGTGGGGCAGGCAGGCAGGCAGGCTAAGTCTGGTCTCCCCAGATTGTTTGGGCAGTGCAAGCTGCAGGACCCCAGGTGCCCAGCGCCCAGACTGGCCTGGCCCCGCCTGGTTCCGGTGGGACCTCAGCTGGGCTCCTGCCCCGCCCACTGCCGTCCACCCCACGAAGCCCACCTGGATGTTGCGCTCACAATCTGTCTGCCGGTGCAACAGCAGCTCACTCTCCAGCAGGAAGCGCTTGCCACACTGGTCACAGATCTGCATGCGGCTGTGGGTCACGTTCATGTGCTTCTCCAGGTACCAGCGGTTGTTGAAGACGCGCGGGCACTTCTGGCATGGGTGGTGCTGCTTCTCCTCCAGCTTCACCTTGGCCCCCAACCCGTCCGCGGTCTGGGCCCCCCGGGCCGGTGCCGGGGCCACTCTCGGCGGGGGCTTTGGCCGCTTCCCGCCTCGCTGCCTGGGCTCCTCAGGCTCAGGGGCGGCCCGGCGGCGGGCGCTCTCACGGGACCGGGTAGCCATGCGCCCGAGGGGCGGGGGGTCCTCCCGGCTGCCCCTGCGCCCCGCCGGCCGCTCCTCCTCCTCGCCCTCCTCCGAGCTCTCCTGGTCCTGCTCGCTGTGTCCTTCCTCATCCTCCTCCTCATCCTCCTCCTGCTCGCTGTGGCCGTCTTCCTCCTCGTCCTCCTCTTCCCCCTGACTGCCACCTTCCTCCTCCTCCTCGTCCTCCTCGCCCCCACTGCCACCACCCTCCTCCTCCTCCTCTTCCTCCTCCTCCTCCTCCCCGTCCCCATCCTCCTCCCCCGAGTGTCTCTGCAGCCCATCCTCCCGGGCCAGCACCATGGTGGCCGGGCCG
This sequence comes from Macroglossus sobrinus, assembly GCA_004027375.1. NCBI lineage: Eukaryota > Metazoa > Chordata > Mammalia > Chiroptera > Pteropodidae > Macroglossus > Macroglossus sobrinus. The sequence continues at coordinate 62,300 of PVKZ01003166.1, forward strand.
GTGGCAGTGCCCGGCTTGCCCTCGGGCCCTGTGGACACGTGCAGCGTCTGGTTGTTGAGGTTCACCTCCACGATGATCTGCGACTGCTCCCGGCGGCTGTAGGTGCCAGAACCCCCGAGCTCTTCCTCCAGCTCCTCCCCGCCCTCCAGCTTGCACAGGCCGGCCGGGGGCCCGCCAGCCTCCTCCACACCACCCTCCTTCTCCTCCTTGAAGAAGGGCTGAGCTGGCCCAAGGGTGGCAGGCACTGTGCCACCTGTAGTCCCTGCCCCGTCCTCCACACGCACGGAGTAGGGGTCAGGGCCCTCACGAGCGTAGATCTTGGGCAGGCCCGGGGCGTCAGCCTCCTGCTTGATGTCACAGTAGTAGGGTGGCGCAGCTGGGGTGCAGGTGGCAGCTGGCTGGGCCAGGGCCACAGTGCTGGCGGGGCCCGGGGGGCCAAGGGAGCGGGCGTCCAGCAGCTCCTGGCAGGACGCGGCGATGTCAGCCATCTGCAGCAGTGAGGCAGCGCTGAGCACCTCGTGGACGTTGGCCGCGTTGACCAGCAGCTTGGACGTGTAGATGAAGTTGAGGATCTGCTGCAGGCCGCCGGGGGCCAGCGCCTCCAGGGACAGCTCCACCCGCTGCAGCTGCTTGTTCTGGGTGAAGAGCGAGTGGAAGAACTGGCTGTAGGCGGCCAGCACGCCCTTGTGCGCTGGGAAGACGCTGCGCTGTGGCACCAGCACCAGGTCCACGTCGCAAAGGTCGGGCTGGAAGAGACGCTGCTCGTTCAGACGGCCCATTAAGCAGGCAAAGTGCAGCGCCACGTCCTCCACCAGCGAGAACTCGGCCGCCGGTGAGTCGGTCGTCTTCTCAACCAGCAACTGTGGGGCAGAGGGCACAGGTCAGGTCAAGGCCAGCAGGGCCCACCATCCCAGAGGCTGCCCACCTGTCACTCCTGGCTCCATGTTGCAGAAGAGGAACTGAAGCTCAAGCAAGGACGAGGGGGAACGGGGATTCAAGACCAAGGCAGCTACCCCTCAGAGCTCAGACTCCAATCATGACCTCCTAAGACCAAAGAGCAGTTAACTTTTCTGGGCCTCCAGCCTTTCCGCTGTGAAACAGGAAGTCATCCGGGGAAGGGAAAGGGAAGAGAGGAAAAGGGACTAGGGTGATCAACTGTCCAGCTGTGCCACAGACCTAGGGGTTTCCTGGGATGTGGAACTGTCAGTGCTAAAACCAGGGCCATTATAGGCAAACCATGACTAGGTGGTCACCCCAGCAGGAACACAGGCATTTCCTGAGCCCCACAGATTCTCTCCCCGACTGTCACTCACACAAATAAAACCAAGCCTGCCCACCCCGACACCTGGAGAAGTGAAGTCAGGCTCACTCACTACCTGGCCTCTGGCTACTGTACTCCTGGGGGCAGCACCTGAGGGAACCCCTTACCTCACCAGCAGTGGGCCTCAAGGCCTGGGCCTGAGGGATGCAGAGGCAGAAACGTCTGTGCCGTAATCCAGGACCTGTGACTTCTCCCCACCAGGTCCTGCCGCCCTGCTAGAGGAGGCTGGTGAGAGATCCAGCCAGCCCCTCATTACTCGGCCAGAGCTTGGACCAGGCCACGGCCCATGGCCTAAAGCCTGGCTGCCAGCAACTCCCCCTCTCTCAGGGGTTCTGTGGGAGTAGGAGGACACAGGAGGCCCTCAAGGCCTGCCCCAGACCCTTTCCCCCAGACCCCAGGTCAGATGTGGCCCAGGCCCAGAGGCTCTGAGATGACCCTACCTTGGAGGTCACACCATCTGGGGCCTCAGGGGAGCCTTTGAAGTCTGATGGGTTGGATTATCAGGCCCTTGGGCCCCATCCAGCACCTGTGACTTGCCCACAATAAAGGGACCAGCTTAATCTGTCCTGGCACCACCACAGAGGCTTCCCTAGAAGGTGGGCAGCACAGGCAGCAGACTGCCCAGTCCTCTGCATGGGTCCAGCGCATAGCACGTGCTCAGTTAATACCTGTCGACTCTTTGCCTGCCTACTAACCCCGCAGATTCCAGGTTCTAGCCCTCCTTGGACCCTGTCCAGCTGGTTCAGAGCATCCTACATTTGAGGACCTTGCCCCTTTGCCACAAAGCCATCACCTTCCCTCCCGCAAGCACCTCCATGGAGGCCCTGGGTTGAAACTCCAGTCCATCTCTCCATAGCCCACCCCTAACCCCCACGCCAGTCCTTCCATTGGTGGGACAGCACTGGGTGGGTCCGAACTGGGCAGAAGGATGTGGGGGGCGGGGGTTTCTAGTCTCAGCTTCTCAGTCACCTGCATGAGAATCTGCCCTGGGCCTCTCAGGATGGGCCCCAAGGGGCCACCAGGGACAGGACAACCTGCTCCCAGACCTGCTCTGGGCCCCACCATATACACCGAGCAGCCCAGGGCAGCACCCACCCCACACCCTCTCAGATCCCATTGTGGCCAGGCCCTTGGCCATGGACGCCATCTTCCTCAAGTTCTCCCACCACACCTCCTGCCCCCCAACGGAGAAGCCACCCATCTGCCCTTGTCTCAGGGCTGCTGGCCGGTCCAGGACTGATCGATCGAACTGGGATATGGTGCCAAGCTCCTCCCACCTCCCTGCCCTGACTCAGTCTGATCTTCTGGGACCAACCCCTTCTGGGACCAACCCCTACTGCACAGATGGGGAAACTGAGGCTTAGAATGGGAGGGTCGCACAGTGAGCACTGGCAGAGTCCCTGGCCTCCCAGCTCTGCTAAGGCTACCCTTCCCTGCTGGGCTGGACACGTCGATTTCATGGTCTTTAATGACTTAAAAAGCAGAAAGAGGCATCTGGGGGCCCTCTACCCAGGGGACCAGCTGTGCTTCCTCAGATTCTCTCTCCCAACCTCCCCTGCCCAGAGCTGCTGCCACCTGCAGGCCAGGGAGGGGTCAGGGTATAACTTGGGAAGTAACAGGGGTTCCTTAGAGCCTCCAGGGGCCAGATTGTGGCAGAGAATGTGGCTTGGATAAGGGCTTTTCAGAGCTAGGTCTGTTGGGGGGTCACCCACCTCAGGCCACTGGACCACAGTCCACCTTGCTCTCCCTTCACAGAATGCCCTCCATGGGAAAAGGGCAGTGCCCAACCTTCTCATGTGCCGGTCCAGACCCAGGGTCCAGGTGAGGCCTGGCCAGGGCCCTCTGACTGCAGCAAGGGAAGAGGAGTTAGTTTGGAGTCAAGGGGTACCCCCAAAGACTCCATTCACAAGGCAGCATCCCCCGCTAAGCCAGAACCCTCCTTGGCTCTTGAGGGGCCGAGAACTGTGACTGGGCTTCTTTGAGAAGGCGGACGGATGCTGCCTGAGTCTGTAACTGGCAGCCCTTCAGCAGCGCACAGCTGCCCCTACCCGGCACCTTCCGTGCAGGGCCCACCAGCTGTGGCTGCCTCCCCAGCCAGATGTGCCAGTTTCCTGAAGCTGCAGATGCCCCTCCCCATCTGGCTGTACCAGCTGCAACCACACACCCTACCCCCAAGGCCAGGCCAGGCCAGCCTGGCTAAGATGCAGGACAGAGGGAGTCGCCAGGCACTCCTGTTGCCAGGGGGTTTTATGTCCTCAAACCCTCCCCTACAAGCTGGGCTGGGAGAAGGCCAGGTTCCAGGGACACCTGCCTAGGCTGCTCAGCTGGTTCAGAACTTCTACACCTGAGGGGTACCTTGCCTCATGGCCAGGAAGCCACTGGCTCCCTACCCTGCCACGGGACCTCCCTGGAGGCCCCAGGATGAAACCTGGACATCCATCTGCAGCCCCCCACCCCCACACCAATCCTTCCACTGCCAGGCAGCAATGGGTGGGCCCAGTTTGAGCAAGGGGCAGAGGCTCATGACTTCCAGGCTCCTTCTTTTGGGGAGGAGGTGTCTATGCCAGTCTCTTCCGCGCTAATGCCCCTCTCCTTCCCCAGAGAAACAGGACCAGAGAGGGCGGGGGACCGGCCCAAGGTCACACAGGAGTTCAGACCTGAGCTGCGGGTGTCTCCCTACACACACCCGGCTTGGCCCAGGAGCCCCGAATCCCCAGGCAGGGCGTCTCCAGCGCCCACGTGGCCCAAGGCCCAGGCGGGAATCCGACCTCCCCTTTCCCCCTCCCGTCACCCAGTCCGAGGGCGGTGCCACACAGGCTCAGGGCAGCGCCCCCCTCTGCCGGTGCCCAGCAAGACCTCAGCCACTCGCGTCCAGGCCCCCACCCCAGGAATTTAACCCTCTCCCCGCCGAGGGCCCCACCGGAGCGACGCATTCCAGGCGCGCGAAGACCGACGAGAAAGGGGTCGGGGAGAGCCGGCGAGGGGAAAGATCCCTCCAGCCCCTCCACCCCGAGCCGGCGGGCCGCGCGCTCAGGAGGGCAGAGCGGGCAGGTGGGCGGATAAGCAGGGGGACAGGCAGGGCCTTGCGTACCATGGTGCCGAGGCGCTGGGGGCTCACAGGGCCCCGCGGGATCGCGCTGCCCCCGGCGGCCGGGCCGGGGCCGCTCCATGAAGCGCCGCGCTGGGGGCCGCCCCCGCGCAGGGCCCCGCGACCATGGCCCCCGGGGGCGCGGCCGGGCGGGCGGAGGCGCAGGGCCGCGGCGAGTCCAGCCGCCGAGCAGCTGCGGCCCCAGAGCCTCGGGCGCGGCGGGCGGGGGGCGCGGGGCGCCGATTGGAGCCCGCGCGTCAGCTGGGGCCGCCGTCTGGACGCTTAAAGGGCCAGGCCGCCCAATGAGCCGGCGCGGGGCGCGGACACGCGTGGTGCGCGCCGTCCCGGAGCAGCCCGCTCTGCCTCAGGCCGCTGGGGCCGGTGGCCAGGCCCTGCTGCTCCCAGCCTAGCGCATGGTCCCCGGCCTCATCTCCCTCCCTGAGCCCCCTTTCCACCGCTGGGAAGTTGGTCCCAGAGTCTAACCTGGGTGCCCTCCAGCTGCGGCACAGAGACGGGGGCGGATAGGAGGCGGCCCCGAGATAGGGACGCAGGGCGCTCCCACGCCCCAACCAGCTGCAGAAAAGGTTTCCACCTGCTCCCCCCCCCCCCCCGAGCGACCCCATGCTGAGGAAGCAAACCGGCACCCTAGCTGCGCTCACCAGCCCCACCTGGGGCTGCTCTGATCTGCGGGTGAGTCTGGGCTCCCTAACGTGCAGGGCCCCTCACTTCTGCCCCAGGGCAGCCCAGCGCTCATCGTGCTCTGTGCTTCCACGACTGCTGGTTCTGGTGAGCCCACACCTACCTGATGCCCTCCTCCAGCTGCACAGGTCCACACGAGGCAGGAGATACAAGAACCCTGACCACAGCTGCAGTGAGCAAATCCTTTAAGGTGACTGGCCCAGAAGCAAGAAAGGATTAGAGAAGAGGAGTGGGGTCAGACCTAGGGTCTCCACTGTGCCTCCCGCCCCGCGGAGTGACCGACCACTGCTGAGTAGCCTCCCAGCTCAGTCTCTGTTGGGGAGATGCAGCCAGGCCTGCGGAATGCTGCTCTGGCATGGACACCAGTGGGGGCTGGGGGCTGGCTGTGCTGGCAGGAGGCTACAAAGGAATGCTGCCAGGCTGAGCAGGCAGTAAAATGAGGACCACAGGGTGCTGGGCCTGGCAAGGCCCAGGTGGTGGCTGGGCCACCATTGTGGAGAGGGGGCCTCTGTGGGCCTCTCCTGTAGCCATATCATCACCCCCACTTCACCCCAAGCTGACAGCTGCCTCATTGACCCCATCCTGGCAGAATGGCACAGTACCCCCATCCCTTCTCACACACATGCACTAAAACGCTTACACACCAGCCCATGCCCAGCTGTAGCAGCATCCCCTGGGGAGGCCACCTTACTCATGAGTGGACAGGGACTCTGGGGCCTGTTCAGAGTGGCTTGGTATGGGTGCCAGGAGAGAATGGAGCAGAGGCTAAGATCTCAGGCTGGCACCATCCTGTAATCTGTCTATCTTATAAGATTGCAAAGGCCTCCCCTGAGGTGAGGATGGGAGACCCTCATGACAAGACATGCTGGAGACAGTGAAAAAACACCTCAGGGGTGAAGACAGGGGTGACCAAAGAGTGCCAAGGGGGAAGGGGAAGAATGCACAAAGCCAGATGGAGGATGAGGAGAGCGTCTGGTGGGAAAGGAGTTGGGAGGAGAGGAAGGGGCACAGAGAGAGACATGCCCCCAGAGGCAGCCACTGCAGACGTCTGCACTTCTGTGGCCATGGTGGGTTCGTAGACAGCTGGCTCAGCTCCCAGAGATCTCGGGCTGAGGCCAGGCCAGAGCGGCCTACATGCCTCACTAGCCAGTCAGCTCAGGGCCGCCTTCTGTCTCTTCCCCCCAGCCCACTTCCTCATCTGACTCAGTGGATCCCTGTACCGGCCTGGGAGGTGGCAAGGGGGTGGATTGTATACCCTCTGGTTGGATAAGGCCCAGAGCAGGACAGATCACACAGCCAGGCACTGGTGTCAGGAGCCAGGGAGAGGGGATGCTGGAGGAGAGTGGTCTCCCCTGCAGGCTGGGAGAAGCCTGGCAGAAAGGACTGCAGGGGTTTTCCTGGGCCCACTTCCCAGCCAAGGCTTAGTTAGGGCTGTGGCCAGCGCTGACCAAGGTAGGACTGCCGGCCCCTTTGGGATTGACCTTGACTGTGCCAGTCAAGCCAAAGGAAGGACTGAAGGTCGAGTGAAAAAGGAGGAAATGGGAATCTCAGTCTCCATGAAGACCCCAGCCGTTGCCCTCTTGCTTGTCTGGCCTACAGCCCATCTCTTGGGGGAGCCCGAGGCAGAACCTGAGCTCTGTGAGAGGCTTTTGGTACTTGGATCACGTTAGAACTGGCAGGATGGGGCTGTTTGAAGAGCCCAGTCTGGTGGGCTCTATTGGGGCTGCTCAGATCTGAGGCCTAAAAAGTTGAGTGAACATCAACTAGAGCAGAGAGGAAGGGTGCTTCAGGCAGACAAAGAGCACCTGCAGGAGGCAGGAGGCAGATTAGCATCTGCAAGGATCCAGAGGGATTTGATGCAGTGAAGTCTCCATCCCAGATGGGAGTGCCCATCTGGATGGAGATAGGTGAATTGCTCTCTTATGGGAACTTCACCTCATGCTTGGTCAAGGCAGGCTTTTCTGGAGGAGGTAGGGTGGGACTAGGTTACTGGGGAGGGTGAATCTTGGTTGAAAACCAGGAGTTTGTGGACACTGGGGCAGAGCCTGAGGGATCCTTCAGACACTTGGAGCTGGGTACTGGCAGGGTCTGCAGCCATGCCCCTGCCTGAAGACCAGCTCACAGGTGTCTTCACAACTTCCCTAAGCATCTTATCCCCAGATTTCTCTTTCATGCCAGGGAGCAAGAACAGACAGACTCAAATTAGGAGACTCAGTCTTGGTTGGGGAACCCAGACTTGCCCCTGCTGAACTTGGGAAGACCAGCCCAGGCCAGAGGCGGGTGGGCTGGGGGCCGTGCAGGGCTCAGCCTTCCTGAGGGGCAGGCTGCTTTAGCTGAGATGGGGGAAGGATGGAGAGCAGAGTGGCCATTGCCAGGAAACAGAAGGTGACAACACAGCATGCGGGCCGTGGAATGGCAGGAAAATTCAAGCCCCCTACTAGGTGCTGACCCAGAGCCCTGCAGGGTGGAGGGGCATAGATGTCTGGGTGTGGAGTTGGAGGGGGGGAGGTTGCTCGTGTTGTGTTCTGCCTCCACTGAGCTTGGCGCTAATAGGCTACAGCTGCTGGTGGGGTGGGGGCCTAATTCAAACCAGCAGGTTGCCCGTTCCCTCCCAAAGCACACACGTCATGGCCTTGGGATTCGGATTCGAGGCCTCTGAGCAGCATCCAGGATCCTCTCCCACCCTGCTGGTTCAAGGGCCCCAGGCCTCTCATTTGTGAGCCTGACCCTCCACAGGAAACCCTTGGGACTCCTCCCCTTCTCCTGGAGGCAAGCCCAGAGGCCAGCATCCCTTAACTACTTTGATGTGTGCTCGCTTCTAAGCTTTAATCCTTACCAGTTGTAGGAGGGAGGAGATCTTAGCATCCAAGTTTTTCAGATGAGATGCATTATAAAGGCCAAGCAATTTCTCTAAAGTTAATTTTAGGAAATGGAAGAGCAGAACTTGGACCCAGGTAGCCTGGCTCTGGCCCCAAACCCTTAAGGACTGTGCCACAGAACAGTTGCTCATAAAGGTCCTTTATTTCTTCAATATAAAATCCAGTTGGGCCAGAGGCATGAAGGCCGGTGGTATCCTTTCTCAGGGAATCTGGCTTGGTGGTAGATTTTAGTTGCAGGAGGCCCTGGGTGACCTGAGGCTGAAGTGCCAGCCCAACCCCCTACCCCCGAGGGCTGCCTGGGAGGCTGACTCATCTCCAGCCTGGTCTGGGAAGGGGTGAGCACCCTTGGTTCTCATGTCTGGTTGTGCTGGTTATATGCACCCCCTTTCCCGCTTAGGAGTTGAGATGAACAGTCTAAGGACCGTTAGCCTCGTATTACAGGTAAGCAGCCAGAGGCCCAGGGTCAGGCCTTGCTTGGGTCACTCCTTTTTTTTTACCCTAATGTCCTCAGGACTCTAGGCTGGTTGAAGAGAGGGACCCCTCCTGGGTCCTGCTGGCTGTGAAACTGGCTCAGTCTGGGGAGCTGGAGCTTGATGGGCTATTGCTGGTGAATGATGGGTGAGGTCTCCAGGAGGCAGAAGTGCTTGGCCCTAAGCTTGGCACAGACCCCACCCAATCTATATTTCTGCAAGGGAGCACTGTCTCTGCTTCTACTGAAACCTTTAAAGTAAACAGACCGCGAAGCTGCCTGCCCCTTCATGCCTCACCCTCATCAGGCACAGACTGGAGCTGCTCAGTCTGTTCTGAGGCAAGGAGGCAGTGCCTTTCAGGGCACCCAGCTCCTCTCCCCAACACCTGTGCATGCTTGAGAGGCTGCCACCTTTACAGCATCCGAGACCTTCTCCCTGCCGAGCAGGAATCCTCCAGGCACGCTTCCCAGCTCCTTCCATCACGAGTTCCTAAGGGGACTAAGGCTCTCAGCTCTCACTAAGAGCAACAGCAGAGTTGATGCTCTTCTCAAAACCAGCCACTTGAGCCCAGGCTCTTCCACCTTGTGATGCCTGGCGTCCAGGTCCCTCACCTGGTCACCCAGACTACGTGCAGGGCTTCTCACTCATCTCACTCTACACTGGGTGGAGTCTCCCTCCTTTCCCTTCCAGTGATGGCTGGCCAGCACTCAGTCGCTTGTGAGGGGGGCATCTTCCTTGAATTCTCTCACCTCCCCATTCGATGCCACTAATTCAGGACAGCAGTGAAGACCAAAGCCCTTGACACATTTCCCCCCAGTACGGCACAGCTGATGCTCACCAGGAGAGGAGAGAAGACCCTGGAGCTCACTAAAACACAAGACCCCAAAGAAAGCTCACTTGGGGACTTCCCCACAGCTAACCTGTGACTTCCCTTCACTTTTAAAGCAACGCATTGATTGGACTGCTTTCAACGAATTGCCTGACTTGGGAGTCTACTGGTTAATCAACTTTGCAAACTGAACCTCCCTCTAAGTCTTAATGTGAGGGCATGTTGTATTCACTAGGCAAATACAAATTCCTTTGAGTTTTCGTGCGAAAACAGTTAATTGTATTTGCCTTGCAAATCCTCCTGTGGATGCTAAAAATATCGCCATGAATGTTCCCTCCAGGAGTGCCACATGCCCGTCTGATGAACCAATGCTAGGAGGGAGGTGTAGTGGCCCTAGGTGGGTTAGCAGGTAAATGTGCTGTCCCTAGGCAACTCATTCCTCCGTGAGGACACCAGTATGCAGGCCACAGCTGGATGACAACAGCAGAGCCTGGAGGAAATCTGGATTTTGAAGATTTCCATCAGTGCTTCTCTGGGTAGGTGAACATCTCTGCCTGAGGTTCTCTAACTCCTCCCCAGGCCACTAATACCAGCTAGATGAGAGACTCGGTGTCTCCTTTTCCATTTCAAAAAGGCTGGCTGAATGATGGATGAGTAGAGAAAGATGAAACATGCACCGACTCAGACTTAGACTAAGTAGATATTTTAATTTCTACGAGGTTCCCCTTTCAAGTATTAGGGGAATTTAAATGAAGTGTATACAAATTAGACATTGCCGATATGTACAAAAGTATTTTCTAGTTTTTAAACAATACCAGCTATGTCATGTTTCATTTGCAGTAAACAGGATGTTACAAAACCAGTCCAATGATGCATTTTCTATTAAGAAGCACAATACACAACATAATTCAGTTTTATTAAAAAATAATTTAAAATACAGAACAATCCCCTCAGGAAGAAAAGCTATCTCTGTAGTTCATTCAGTAAACACACAAGTTGAATGCTGCAGCCCAGGGCTGTTCTTTTCCATGGAGAAAATGAGGTTTCTAGGGCCCACACCTTTTCAGCACAAAATCCCACCAGCAGCTGCAATGGGCAAAGTTCGTGCCTGTGGTGGCAAGATTTTAAAATGCCCGCCCTCCATTCCCCCTCCATGCCTGGCCCAGGAACCTGGGAACATGGTAGCTAGCACTCCTGTGACGATGTTATGTTCTGTGACACAGCTGACTTAAAACAGGGAGACTATCTCAGTGGGCTTGATCTAATCACACGAACCTTAAAACAGAGGAGGTAGGCAGAGATCTGAATGAAGCATGGGAGGATTTGCTGGGTGACCACTGGTTTGGAGATGGAGGGGGGCGCCCAAGAAGGCACGCTGCCGGCCACCCTGAGGAGCCGAAGGCCCCGGCGGGAACCGTGTGCTGCCAGCTACCTGTGTAGGCTCGGAGCAGGCTCTTCCCCAGAGCCTCCATGCAGGAATGCTGCCCTGCTGACCCTCGATTTCAGCCTGTGAGACCCTGAGCAGAGAACCCAGCCATCCTGTGCTGGACTCACGAGCTGCAGAACTGTGAGCTAAGAGACGGGCGTCGTCTTAAGCTGCTAAATTTGGAGTATTTACAAAGCAATAGAAAACTAATACACTGCCCAAGGGTAACTTTTCTTAACATCATTAGATTTGGCAGTTTTGGTTTGAGTTCTGAATGCAGTTTTTCCACTGAGTGGTAGTAAAGCAGTAGTGTCCATTGCAGGTAACTTCTGAAAACCTTCATATGAATCACATATCGTTTTGTATTCACTAGCAAGCACATCTGTTTGACTTAATTTCTGTTTTTAATGTACTCTTGCCTATCAACTTGGCAAACAACTGAACACTTAATGAACTTTCTATGGGTAATAGTTTAAATATATCCAAGGTCATTCCTCCATCCATCAAGGGTTGTCAGATCCCTCCAAGAGGGCTCTTCCCCACTTCCAACAACACCAGGCAAGGCCTGGGGGAGGATGGCACAGAGCTCGACGTCACACAGCCAATATGAATTTCTTCTGCATCACTGGATTAAACTGGCACTAAGGTGATTAAGTACACTTGGGGAAAAAACTCCAACTAGAGTTAAAAAAAAAAAAAAAAGATCACACCAGTTTTTACAGGTCATATCCTTTTTGGAGGAACCACCCAGAACTGTGAAAGACGTGACGTTCACGCAGTGCCATGCCCCTCTCTCCCTGTCTGCTGTCCTGGGTGCACTCGTGTCCTGCAGGGCTTCTCGGAGCCCGTGTGGATCGCAGCGGAAACAGGAAAGACGTGCTGGTGCTTACAACTGTTCGGCTACTGGGTGGGTGCTCTCTCACGTGAAAGACTTAGAAGCCCTGCCAAATGGCCAGGACGGTGGCAGTTAGGTTTCGGTGTTACTTTTGATGTCCGTTCTTCGATCCAGTCTCCCAGAGGCACACGTCAGTTACGTGCAGCAGACCCGAGTGGCCACACAACCCGCTATGCTGATCCTGCCTGGTCCCGGAGACCTCCCAGCCCACACCTGTGGCCCGAGAGAACCTCTCCAATATTCAAAGTGAATACAGCATAGAAGGATCCATGTTTGGTGCCAGTGAATAATAAAAAATATGTTCATTTCTCTCTCTTTACGAGACTGTAATGTATAGTATAGAAAAAGGATGCTTAAAGAGGCACCAAAAGGTACCAAGCACCAAAGCATGAACTGGAACAGAATTGTTTTCTACAGTCTAAACTTAGAAAGCACATAAAGTATTAGGTCCTTAGAGACAGTGCAGGAGTTTATAGTTAAGGCTGATTCACATCTCACCTGCCAGCCTTAAGTAACACAGTGGGGCTTTTATGATGACCACCTTCCCAGTCCTCTGAGACAAAAAGGAGGAAGGAATTAAGAATCACTGCCTTACCCCCGGGGCTACTGTCACTATCAATTCTGGGTGGTTTGTTTTTAAGAGCACATATGTATAAGACTGTGTAATTGTATATAAATATTTGGCCACCTTGAACAGTTCTCCTTCACAGTTCTATGCTTGGCAGCATATATGCTAAAACCTGAAACGTGGACAAAAAGAATCTGTATTCTAAGGAATATATGAGATGGAAAGAAATAGTCTATCTAAAATAATATTGCAAATTATATTAAATCTCATGGTTTCTTGATTTAAGAAAATGAAATTCGCTTCCATAGTTGGCTACTGTTAAACGTGGCATAAAAATACTTTTAGGAGACATATCTGTATTTTAAATCCTGCGCACACGTAAACAAGTAACAAGAAGTATCTATTTTTGAAATTCATCTCTAATATTGAAATAGAACAACAGACTGCCGTTAAGTTTCTTAAACTTTTAAGTTACCAGGTATTTACAAATAAGATATAATTCATATCAAAAAGGGGCACATTTTCAACTATATCTGCTGCTTTCACTGGGACTCCGATGACGAGAGTGACTTCGGTCGCTTTCACTGTCAGAGCCATAGGATCTACAACTCCTGTGTAACAGAACAAGACAACACACAGACACCTTTTAGCTGTCAACCTCTGAATTCCTCTAGTAGCTTCTTTTTTGATATGAGTGGCTTGAAAGCAATACTGATGTAGCATAGCACAGTGGGTGGACCTGTGGGGTACTGACTGTGGCACCACTGTGGGCTTTTCAGAGATGTTTTAATGATAGTAGTAATATCAAGGTTAAGATAAACATAATGAAACACCATATCTTGAGAAATTACTTGAAATCCACTCAAGCGAATGAGCAGAATAATTTTTCATGTTACTCAAAATGAACATCAATATTTAATTAAGATAGGAAGCTAAGCAAGGTCAGGCCTGGTTACCACTTGGATGGAAGACCACCTGGGAAGACCAGGTGCTGCAGGCATAAATAATAATTAATAAATAAATAAATATATGGACATCAAAATGGCAGTCCAAGAGGGGTGAGGGTGGGGTGGGCTGTGGACAGGATCACAGGGAGAGTGAGTCCAAGGACAGGGTTATGTCCACCATTCAATTATTTTGAAAAATGTTAACGGAGAGCCAGTTGCTACACTAGACACTAGACACACACATACACATACACATACACACACACACACACACCAAGTACAATTCCCCGGGCTCACGGACAGTACAGAATAGCGGGCACGACAGACAGGGTGGGCAGGGGTGGAGGCGGCATCTCTCAGGGTTGGCAGTCAGTGAGGGCTTCCCAGGGGTTCGTGGAGACCTGGAGGGTAGGAGGGAACTGGCCATTTCAAGAGGCAGGAGGGGAGAGAGTGGTGTGGGTGTCCCTAGACAAAAGCCGAAGTGCCAGCACATTAAAGCATGGAAGACAGAAGTCCAGGAAGGAGCTGGGAAACGGAGAGGCCTTGTGCAGAGGCCTTGTGCATGAAGCTAAGGAGCCAGCCCTGCCTGAGGGCAGTGCGGAGCCTTGAAGAGTTTCAAACAAGGGGTGGTCCAGACCACACAGAAACTCTACAAGGATCACTGGCTGTAGCTGCAGTGGACAGGGAAGGAGGGAAAGACCAGGAGCCACCAAGAAAGGGACATTACAAAACATCACCATAAAATCTTCTGCAGTACTAGCCAAAATGTGCTATATAAAAACGTATTATAAATATATAATATATAAAAAACACATTTTTACTAAATAATTGACTAGATATAAATCTCAATCCTGCTGCTGAAGCAAATAATTATAACATTTTATTAATTTAAAAAATTGATAAATTGGCTCTGCTATTTCTAGCAATGAGCCCTATCTAAAGAAGCGGATTGCGGTTTGGGAGGCCTTCTCTTTTTACTCCTTCCAAGAGAAAGGTCTGTCCAAGGATATGTGAATACTTAAAAATCCATTCTAGATTCAAACATTAACAATAACCAATAAACACTGCCCGGCAACTCTTAATACAAAGGGCACATTTAGTAGCTGCTTGTGCGCTGCTGAAATTCAAGACGAGAAAGACGCGTTCCTGTCCTGAGCAGACTGCGCTTTCTCTTCTTGTAGTCTGTCCCCTCACAAACCAAGTGCCCACAGACCCACCTGGACCGCCTGGTGTAACTTCTGCCTCGGTGGTAACTGTCACTCCTCTGGCTTCTACTTCGACTCCGACTCCTGCTGTAGTAGCTATCGTAAGTGTAGGACCTGCTTTAACAGCAACAACAAACACTAAGTTTTCCCATTCAAACACTCAAATTCCTATTTCTTTTAAGGTGCTAAAGAGTGTTCTCTTTGAACATGGGCACTGTGTGACAGTATGAGGACACAGTTGCATAACAAGTATTGGAAACATTTAAAAATTGCCCCACACTGAACTTACCGTATTAAACAGAAAAATGTTAATTCTTTTCTGCATTGAAAAATATCACAAAATTAACAATGAGTTAGTTTGATTGAATCTGGTGGATATTAGGCAATTATAGTCAATAAATACCTGCCATTACAATTTAATATCAGTCGTCACTTTTGACACAAGAGTACAATGGGCCAAAAGAAAAAAAAAAACTGTTAAGAAGACCTCATTTAAAAAGGATGTGATTTCACGAGACAAATATGTGTTTAAGTTTCTCAATGAAACATACTTCTTTTTAAAGTGGTTTCATAAAACAAGGCCTTTCAATTCTGCCCTGCAGGTGGTTACCCGCCCCTGGCCCGTACCTGGACCGACTGTGGACATCATACGAGCTGCTCCGGGATCTGCTCCTGCTGGACGTCCTAGTATTAATCACATGAGGGACCATCATCTCGTGGATCAGGACAGGCTACATCAAAAATCTAGACATTTATTTGCCCATCAAGGAGAAAACACAATGAAATCCAGCAGCTGTATTTATTTCGTTTTTATATCAAAAGCATATTGGTTTTTAAAAAGCATGTTGGATTTCATAAGATTACGTTTTATGCTACTCTTCTATAAAATGCACCTAAAGAAAGTCACTGGGGAGGCTCTATCCGAATGGGGTGGAAGAAAGGCCTGCTCAGGTAGGACACTTATAAATAAAACAAAGCTGCAGCACTGGAAATACTCGAGAGGCAAAAAGAGGGTGCAAAGAAGTTGGGAGAACTAGAAACCCGGGGTCACTCCCCGCCCACTTCTTCCTCTGGTCCCTTTAACAACCACTGTCCTACCCCAATCTCTACCCCAAGTCGAGAGGTGACTGCAGATGTGAATTGGGGGCGGGGAGGAGGCGGAGGTCATGGTCAGGGCCTCCCTTGCCGGCCCACTCTGCCCTGCAGGCCCTGAAGAGCAGAGCACACGCGGGCGGGGCTCGCAAGCTCACCTAGGACTTCGGTAACTCCGCTCGGAGCTGCTCCGGCTCCTTGTGCGGCCTCTGCTGTACCATCCTCTGCTCCGACTTCTAGAGTAGCTTCTTGATCTACAATTAAGTGTGGAAAACTGTAATTATTTTCACTCACCATGCTGTTAAAGTTAATTACTTGTAGGGCAGGAAGGGGAAAACACAGTAAGAGGACAGGTCTTCGGAAAGGTCTCTCACGAACTCCTCAGAGTGGGTGTGACAGTGACAGCTAATGAGGGTTTAAACTGAACAGAATGAAATAAAAGCCAGAAGCGGCTGGTACCGGTATGCTGATAGCTCTATATGTAATGCCAAGAGGAAATAATCCAACCTTCATTAACGGCAGCATGGGTTAAAAAAATTAACGCAAAGAAATATACTGAAATATTCTACAGTAGGAAATGAATGAACTAGAGCTACATATATTAACAGAGATATCTCTTTGAAACATAATGTTGAGTGAAAAAGGTAAATGTAGAATATTTATATAAATGAAAGGATTTTGTATGAAAACATGCAAAAGCAATGCTGCATAGGGATAAGAACATTGCGGTAAAACTGTAAAAAACAAAATTATAACAAAAGTTCAGAATAACATTCAAGTCTAAGAGAGACTAGAGGAAGTAGGGTGATACTGGGTGGGGCTACCTCAGGCACGTCAAAGCTCTATTTTTGAAGCCAGATGACATTTTAAATAATTTTTATGTCTTAATTGTTTATTTTTATATCTATTTAATATTTAATAAAAGAAACAAAAATCTTAAGAAATGCAATTCTGCCCCTCTGCATTCACTCGGCCCCTGCCCTCCTTCCCCTACTGTTTCGCTGTCATTCAGGAGCAGCACAATAACCCTGCGTGTAGGCTATTTACGTAAAATCTTCACAGGTTTTATTCAACTTGTGAACGCAATGTCCTGGTAAGATGCTAGTCATTTCTTCAACAAACAATTATAAAGCAACCCTGTGAGGTGACTAAAAGATGAGTAGGAAAAGTCTCCAGATCAGCAGTCTCTAGATTGGACAGGATGGACCAAGATATCCTGCAAGGCGGTCCCGGACGTCAACGAGTTCACAGCCTAGTCGGGAAGTAAGGTCCAGGCCGGGAACCAAAACCGGGAGGCAGAATTTAGCTATCTTGGTCTCCACCCTTAGCTGTATAGCTTAAAGCAAATGCCGTAGGCTTTCTATGCCTGTCTTCATTTATAAAGTGAAGTACCATCCACCCAAAGATAGTGGTGGGAAGGTACTACTAAATGAGAGCGGCCAGCATCACCAACAGCTCAGGGCTCTGACAGCGTAAATGGTAAGGCACCTGGTGAGCAGACAGGAATGTGAACCTAGGGAGAAAGGGCCAGGACTCACCAGCTCTCTGGGCTGGGCCTGCTGGGAGTCTGGGCAGGAGGAGGAAGAGGAGCCCACAGCACAAGTGTGGAACGATCTGAGAGGGATGAGGGGAGTTAGCAGAGGGCTTCCAGAAGGTGAGACTGAAAACATGCCCTGGCACTGGCCATTCGGAAGTACCTGAAAACCTCAGTCAGTTCAGTGAGATGGGGGAGGGAAGGCACAGCAGACAGACTGCAAGCAACTGAGCGGTAAAGGAGAGACAGTTATCACAGGTGACAAGTGTTGGTTCCTATTTTTAAAGAAATCTAGGTAAGGGGAGAAAAAGACTGACAAATAACTAGAAAGGAAAACACGGTCAAAGACTATTACTGCATTTTAAAGTTCAAGTGATGAAAATCAAGCATGCTATAATAAGAGTATTGAGTAATTAAGAGACAATGAGGTAAAAACAAGAAATAGTTACAACATAAAGAACACAAGTTACTTACTAACTTCCTGTCACCATCACCAAATGTTTTAGTTTTAAAAAAATTTCATCCAGTCTTGCTTTTGACAAATGTCAGATGGAACTTGAACCAAAACAATAAATCTAAAGGTGATTGTTTTTACTATCCCCACCCCCTGAACGGAGATCAACTAGATGCTTGTCTTGGGCAGGTAACTGTGCCTCTCTGGCCCTCATCTCCCACCTGCATAACATGGAGGGTTAGATTGACGATCTCTAAATCCTACACATTCCATAAATTCAGGACTTCTTTGTAAGGCATCGCCGACAGGCCAAAGAGCAGCCTCACGCCTTTAAAGATGGAGACCGTGCCCCTATCATGGCAACTCATTTCTGTGGCCAGAGAGCTTTAATTGACAGCGATAGTTATTTACATTGAGCCCCAATTTCTTCCCTAAAATGGACTGCTCGTGTCCTCAATTTGCTCTCTGAGTCACATAGCACAAGACTTCTCCTTACTCCCTTCCAGATATTTGGAAATAGTAATCTTGTCCCTAATTCGGATATTCTTCCAAGCTAAACAATAACAGACTCTCTTTGGGAGAAAAAAAAAAGGAAAGAGACTACTGCTCACCGATACGATGAGGTGGAACTTCGCGATCGACTTCTTGAGTGACTGTAGGAGACAGACCTTGTTCTGTGTCTTGATTTGGTTTCAGATTTACTTCGAGATCGACTTGGACTCCTGGACTGGCTATCGCCATCCCGACTAGGTGTCTGCTCATCACTTGAACTCTCCCGATTCCTTGGCCTCCGGTTTAAGCGTGCCGTCTTCCTTACTTCATCAAAGAGGGACCCGGGCCGAACTTTATTTTTGCTTTTAATTTCTATCCTCAAGCCTTGTGGTTTCATTTCAGGCACAGCGGTCAATGCCTTAACTTCCGCAGCACTGGACGTGGCGGCAGGCGGCGCCGCCAGGTTCCCCACGCCTTGCAGGGGCTTCCATTTATTATCCAGGAGGCTCAGCTGGCTCTTGCCAGCCGCCTCCCTCTTCACAGCACTGTCCACAGCACTGGCTGAGCTGGCGGAGCTGCTGTCCACCTTCCCAACTTCACCCACCACTGGGCATTCAGACACACTGCCTTCCTGTTTTACCACCTCTGCCTCAGAATGTTCTGTCTGCTTCACAACAAGGCCTATGTCCGAGGTGTCAAACTTCGAATTTCCTAGAGGGGACGCTCCCTCCACCTTTGCTGGGGAACTCCTGTCAGGAGTGCAGATCTCCATGTTGTCATCTGCTTGCAACACATCCTCCATTCCGCTGGGGCCACATTCTTCAGTATGCTGAACGTTTGGGGGAGAACTGGCTACGTTCTCCTCGGTATTTACAGCTGTGGGAGAAACGCTGCGTTTACTATCATCTTTAGCAGGCTGCTCCACATCTGATGAAATCATCACTGTACTCTGTTTACCTGAAAGGCTGCCGTCTTCACAGGCCTTCTCAATTTGGGGCATGTTTTCTTTTATGGGTTCACTGTTTTCAGAAACTCGTTTTTTCTCATGTGACTCCTGAGTCACTTGTTTTTCATTTATCTCCTCCTCCTCCTCCTCACCAAATTCTAGTGGCGGCTGCCAGTGAAAGGCTTGTTTTCGTTTTGGAGCCTTGTGCTTTTTGTCTTTTTTCCCTTTCAATTTCTCCTTCACTTTTTTGGCGTGTTCCCGTTTAAGATTTTCCTTCGACCCATGCTTGTGCTTCCGTGGCTTCCCTCTAGGGTTTTCTGAGTTGCCATAGGACCCCTCAGACTCAGAGGTTGATGACCGCTGTTTGCTTGCCTTCCAAGCGCCATCTCCATCTGGCGGTGAAGTATTTGCCGAGGACTTCGTTGTGGGTTTGGCTCTGATGTGCATTTCGCCAAACTCTGATTCTGAATCTGATGTGGCCTCACCTTCCTCCTTATCGGAAGATGGTCGGGAATTATTTTTCCTGTTTTTAGTTATGTCTCGTTCAGAATTTGACTCAGAGTCCCATTTACTCCCAGCATAATTCTTCCTTTTGGGTTTACTGCCCTTTCTGAAGTGATCAGAAGGATTCTCTTTCAAAGCTCTTTTTTTTGAACGAGGGCATTCCCGTTCAGGCCTGGATTTCTCCTCATCTCTGTTTTTCTCTTGCTTATTATTCGTTTCCACGTGGACTTGCTTCTCTTTTTCCTGGGCTGACTGTGTAACCCAAACACTTGACTGTTCACTGTCTGAAGAATAATCTAAAGATGACCTGCTTTCGCTATACTTCCTCTGACATGAAGACTTGTCTCTGCCTTTGGCATACTTATTGCGAAGCGTCTTTTCAGAACTGCTACTGTGCCTTTTACTTGAAGTGTTACTTTTTTTCCCACTGGACCTAAATTTTCTCTTGGCTCGTCTTCCATCATCACTGCTAACAGAAGAGTATGAAGATGATCTACTACACCGTGAGCGATCACTGTATTTATTTCGTGAACGAGATCTAGATGAGGCAGACCGAGACCTTGAACGTGAACTCGCTAGACTTCGCGATCGTGATCTTGTGTACGATCTGGAATAAGATCTACTCCTGGAAGATCTGCTCCTCGACCTCGGTGAACTTTCTGAACTTCTACCGCTGTATTTTGAATAAGCACTCCGATCACTTTCTGAATTTTTTTCTCTTTTATGGTAGGATGATGAACTTCCAGTCTCTTTAGTATTTGCTAAACTATATGTACTTTGGATGGGGAGCAAATGGGTTGTTTTCGCTTTCATTTCCTGAATTCGCTCATAAGAGGGCTTCCAGGGCTTCTGTCCAGGCTTCCACCTCGAAGGAGGGGGACTGTCACTCAGTGGAATCACGGGAATATTTTCTGCCACCACTGGCTGTTGTACCACGACGTTTTCATTCTGTGGCACTGTTGCTCTCAAAGGTTCTGTTTTAACTGGCTTATTTTCACTTAACTGAGAGGCTGTCCTTCTTGGTGATTTTGATGCTGGCCTTTGGTGCCCTGACTTAGAACTAGATCTGGACTTTGATCTACTTCGAGAATGTGACGAGGATTTTGATGGAGTCCTTGATCTCGAGCTTCCTCTGGAATAAGACTGTGAGCGAGACTTTGATCTGTATGAGTCTCTGCTGGAATGGGTTGAAGAGCTCTGGTCATCCTTATCAGATTTAGACCAGTCCCTCTTTGATGAGGGATGAGATGATAACGAGGAAGAACGAGACCTCCTTTCTCGATCACAAGAGGACTTCACTCGTCGGGTGGAAGATTTTGAGGATTCTATGTCAGATGGTACAATGATCCTTCTCTTCTTAGTTTGTTTGTGTCTTCTGCAATGTTTTTGCTTTTTAGCTTTCTTTTTATGCTTAACCTTTTTCTCTTTCCTGCGTTTTTTATGGTGACCGTCAGAGTGTCTTGCTGTACTAAGGTCTGAATAATAACCATTATAAGACCACGATCTGGATCTCTGGGACAAGCTTCTTTCATCCCATCGGCTTGAACAGGGGTCACTTAACCTGTAGAGAAAGACACAATATGCATGATTATTTGCAGGCATGTATCCTATGTTTTAAAATTAAAACACGGTCATTGTCAATACAAATGCATTGACAAAAGCCTAGTAACAACGAAGTCTGGACTCCAATATCACTTTAAGCACATGCAGAAAAGGTAAATCAAAGACTGGCCTGGTCTTGACCTTGTAATTTCAGAGACACAGAGAGAGCTGCTAACAGATTCACTTACAAAACGTTTTTCAAAGCTAAGCAAAAGATTTCAAACTTGATAGGAAAATGGTTTTGAAAACAAACCAACTAGTCACAAGAGCACTGCTGACATACCGAGTTCCTGGCTCATAACCCTCTGGCTCTAGGAACAATGTCAAACTGAGTTCCCAAACGACTCTGCTGATTCTCTGAGATACAGGATAGCTGCCTGAACTATAAGAAAAATCTCTTTTCTTAAGAAGCGAGCAAGATTATTGTTTTATCTCAGTCTCACAGAGGTAATTGAGACTTTCCCCTAAAGTTTAAACTACTTACTATGGAAACTGAAAAAAAAAAAGTACCTAAAAGTAGATGTAGCTTTATGATCTGAGTGGTACTGTCAGAACTCAAAATCGAGAGTTTTCAGTAGCACTATGTCTAAACCACCTCCGTACAGATGTATACTTTTCCCTCCTTCTTCCAATCTCAAACATGCTACAGGACACCCACACACGGTAAAAGAGAATTTTATCATGAACTATTATAGAGGGTCCCATTGGTAACATTTTTCTCTAGCTATTTTGAGGCCAGCCCCATTTCTAAAACAGATGTTCTACTGTGGGGTGTCACTGAGAGTAAGGGATCGGTCCACTTCTATAGAAGCCATAGCCCTTAAAGTCCTTAATGCACACACATGGTACAGACTACCAATTCATCTGGCAGTGACTCAGAGACCTCACTATGGAAGTACCTGCTATATAAGTTTTGGTCCTAATTATCTAAAATATTGAACAAGAAATCTTTAAGAAATCCAGCAGCAGGTTTGTATTCTTATGTAGGAAAACAGAATTTTGACTAAAAAGCACCCCAAGCCAATCGGCCCCCCTTGTTAATGGCACTACTTTTACCAAGAATTCCCAAGTACTTTGGTCACAGTCGAATTTTAAATTTACATCTTTAATGAAAAGTCTAGAAGTCAGTCTCTGTTCCCTTAACACAGGAGTGTGCACATGCTCAAAGCCCTTACTTGTCTCCTTTGCTCCATTTTTCCCCACTGGGTGGTCTGTATGCTCTTAATCTCTGCATCTCCTCTTTCCAGTGGGGAGGAGTTTCGCTGCTATCATCATCATCTGATTCAGAGCAGGATCTTGACCTTGGAGGTGTGTGATAGCGCTTGGAAAACAAAGACAGGAATAACTATTTTTAAAATACCTCTCAATTACAGTCTGCCATAGGACAGAATTAGGTGTAAGACCCAATCTCAGACTCTATTCAAAGACAATAATGATTAAAGTACCAAAAGATGAGATGAAGTTATGTCAAATGTAGAGTGACTAAAAGAAATGGGAAAGGCTGAGATTCATCTGTAACGACACATGAAAATTTCCTCTTCTAAATCCTAATGGTTCCATTCATTAGCCTAGATTACAGACTAAGATTTCTCAGCATACACACTGATTGTTTCACATGCTCATTTCATACTTAAACTCATTCAAATACTTGGTCTAACGGCAGTACCTTCCCAAAACTACGGTGAATACAACTAGTTCCTTGAATAGATCTTGGATTGTACCTAAAATTAAAGCTAGGGTTTATTTTGTCTGTAAGTAAAAACATTTTACTGTGTAGATCAGCAATTCAAAAAAGAAAAGTCTTAATAAACATACAATTGTGCCCCTTCCTTTAATCTTCCGTCCAGACTTCGACACAGATGGTTTCTGATCACTTACAATGGGTGCAACATCGGGAATCTTCCTGAAAAAGAAGATTGAAAATTAAAAATAAGCAAATAGTTTTCTCAGTGTTTAAATGCAGAATTTGTGTTCCTATAATACAAAAACACTTCATTTAGATAAAACACTTTGGGAAAATGAGGCACTCCATAAAACCTAATTTCGTAAGCAAACCCTTTAAATGTCAAAACTGTAATAAAAAAATAACTCATTTAGGTAGGAATACACAATACTAGTAGCCACCTTGTTAAGCACAGTACTATTTTTAAACAAAAAATTTTTTTAGGTGTCTTGTCCCAATAGTGATGTTCTTAGGGAATCCTGAGTTATTCCTGACTCTGATGCTTAACTGTGTTTTCAGTAGTTTTTTACTTTACTTATATATTTCTTTAATCCTTTGTCCCCACCTCTCTATAATAAACTGCCTCTCCTTCAATGCTTGGAATCTGCTGTCTCATCTTATGCAAGGCAATTCTAAGAGTGTGGGTTTTGTGGTGGCTACAGTTCTCCATGCATGAGGTTTTTTATATCTCAGTTTGTTTTGTATCTATTATTAGTACATAATGGCTAGCTTTTATTGAGTACTATTTATCAGGCATTATGTTAATGAGCATTTCAAAAATACTTTTATACATAACAAAAAACTGGCCATTTTAACCATTTCCAATTCAGTGGCATTCATTAAATTCACAATGTTGTATAACCATCACTACTACATTTCTGAAACTTTTTCATCACCCCAAACCAAAACTCTACCCATTAAGCACTAACTCTCCAAAATCCCCATCCCCTCGGCTTCTAATTTATGGCCAAGTAACACTCTATATGCATATACCACATTTTGGTTTTCCAGTCATCAATTGGTGGACACTT
Organism: Macroglossus sobrinus; assembly: GCA_004027375.1. Classification (NCBI taxonomy): domain Eukaryota; kingdom Metazoa; phylum Chordata; class Mammalia; order Chiroptera; family Pteropodidae; genus Macroglossus; species Macroglossus sobrinus. The sequence continues at coordinate 86,005 of PVKZ01003166.1, forward strand.
GGGTTATTTCTACCCTTTTCCTGTTGTGAGTAATGTTGCAATGAACACTGGTGTTATGTCTTTTTGTCATTGTCACTCATGCTTTTGATGTCAAATATGAATCTGTTGCCAAATCCAAGCTCATGAAGATTTACTACTATGCTTTCCTCTAAGAGTTTTATGGCTTAGCTCTTATATTTAGACTTGACCCATTTGAGTTAATTTTTGTGTATGATGGGAGGTTGCGCCCAACCTCATTCTTTTGCGTATGAAAATCCAGTAGTCCCAGTACATTTTTTTTATTGAAGAGTCTATTCCTTCTCCACTGAATGGACTTGGCACCCTGTCTACCATCAATTGGCCATAGATGTGTGGGTTTATTTCTGGACTTTCCATTGTATTCTGTTGGTCTCTATATCTATCCTTATGCCAGTGTCACACTATTTTGATGACTACAGCTTTGTAGTAAGTTTTGAAATCAGAAGTGCAAGTCCTCAAACTTTGTTGTCCTTTTTCAAGGCTGTTTTGGCTATTCAGGGCCCCTTGCGATTCCATATGAATTTGGGTGTTGACTGTTCCATTTCTACAAAAAGGTTGCTGGAATTTAACTGGGACTGCATTGAATCCATAGCTCACTTTGATAGTACTGACATCTTAACAGTACTAAGTCTTCCAATCCATGAACTCAGAATGTCTTTCCATTTACTTAGGAGGGTCTTCTTTAATTTCCTTCAGCAATATTCTATGGTTTTCATTGCATGTCTTTTGCTTCCTTGATTAAATTTATTTCTAAGTATTTTATTCTTTTAGATATTATTTTAAATGACACTGCTTTGTTAATTTCCTTTTCAGGTTGTTCATTGCTGGTTGTTAATAAGTGTTTTAAAGGCATTAGCTCATCTAATACTCATGACAACACTACAGGGTAGGTACTATTATCATCACCATTTGGAAGAATTTTAAGATTAAGAGGTTAAAAATCTTGCCCAAGATCACAGAAAGAAATGTAACTTGACTCTTATAACAATTACATGGGGTTTTCTAAGGTTCCAGGAATCTGGATCCAGAAAAATACAGCATTACCAAAAAAAAAAAAAAAAAAAAAAAAAAATTTTAAGTACATTATGATGTTTTCACAGTCATTTCATAGTGCTGACATCACCTGATTCTCACAATGAGATAGCTAGGTAGTCTTGGCAGGAAACTGTTAGCTCCATTTTCCTCATGAAGAAAAAAAGTACTAAACATCAAATGTCTTACCAACAGGTGTTCAGGAAGAAATAAAGTTCACCTGGGAAACTTTTAAATACTGACCCAACACTGCCACCCTCCTCTTCCTCCCCGTAACTTCCTGATTTTATTTGCTATATGACCCAGAAATTTTTAAAGCTTGCTAAATTATTCTAAAGTGCAGCTGAGGCTGAGAATAAATGAACTAAAGCAAGTGTGGAGCCCAGCTTCTGCTAAGCAAACTGTATGTGATAATGAGCTAGAATGCTGGTAAATCAGTAAGGCAGCAAGCTCCCTATGGCTGGTGGTCCATTTCTCATCGTTGCGTATGTTGAGTTCTTGACACATACTGAATTCTAGCTCCCAAACAACTGCCCAAAATCTCAAAGATCCTAATAAAACGGATCATTCTGCTCTCTTCATATGATACAACTACCAGCCAATTTTGATTTAAAATACTTCCACACAAAATAACTTCCAGAGATGTTATGTGACAAAAAAGTGATGACCAGATAAACTTATCAGTAATATTCAATCACAAATGCAAGATAGTAGTATAAACTACTTTACACCAGATAACAGGGGTTAGTAAACCGTTTCTGTAAAGAGTCAATGAGTATTTTAGGAATTGTAAACCAAAAAGAAAATGAAGGGCATTATTTAGGCACTTCTATAACAAGAAAACAAATTTTCACAAATATTTTATTAACAAAATTCAAAATACAATAACTGAGTATCATTTTTTGGAATACAGATCTACTAATGAGAGGAGTGGAATTCTTTTTAGGGAGGCTAACATTTCACTTAATTAGGGTCCATAATTAGTGTTTCCTATCAAAATACATGTTAATGCTGTTCATATGGTAATGCTAATCTGTAACAAGATTTTACATATTTCACATTTGAGAATTTCTTCCACATACATGGATTATATGTGTGGCACTTGAAATACTGAAGAGTTGTAACCACATCACTGTGAATTGTGTGTAGTGCACCTGCTGTTGTACAAAAACAGCCCAAGAAAATTCTGGACAAATGGATGTGGCTGTGTTTCAGTAAAACTTTATTTATGAGCACTGGAATTTGAATTTTACACAATTTCCACATATCACAAAACATTAATTATTCTTTTGATTTTTTCTGCAAACATTTAAAACCATAAAAACAGGCAAAGGGCCAAATATGCTCCATAGACCATAGTTTGCTGACCTCTGCCATATGACACTGAAATTGACCTTTCTAGTTTCCTACCTTCTGAAAGCCAAATAGATTTATCCATGAACTTGATGTTTTGTATTTTAAAAAAAGCTTTACTAAAATTTATTTTCAAGCCAGAATTTTTAAAAATGAAACCATCAGCATGTTAAGCTATTAATTCAAAGATACATCCCGTTTTGTACTAGCTTTTTTTGGTACTCACTTTTTAAAATGAGACAACACAAGGATTTAAAAATGTTTAATGAACTGCATGATAAAGACCTGACTATAAACAGGGACATTTGCGTAACTTCTCAGTCTTTAATACAACTCTTCATAGGAAATATTAATTATACCAGTAATATTATATTTCTGTTCACTGTTCACACATTTCTTTTAATAACTGTAAACGAGACTAATATACAAAATACATCAAATACTATTTTTTTGAGACCAAATTTAAAGCTGTACATTAGCTTTTGCAACACAGAGAACTCATCACCAAGGAAGTTAAGGATAGCAACATATTTATGGTATTGAATTATATCCCTGACTGCCATGCAACTGATTTACATTATTCAGATTAGAACACCTCTTTATCACTCAATTGGATCCAAAGAGTTCAACTAATTCTGACAAGCAAAATCTCACCTCTAATGAAAAGCCAAGGAAATAAGATCAGTAATGAAATCCTTCCAGACCACCGGTAAGAACTTCTCCCCTGACTGACCTGCCTTTCCCACGAGGAGAATGTGAACTCTGAAAGGCAGGGTACATGTCATTCATTTATCTAGTACCCCTCACGGTAACTTTCAAAGTGCTTTCACTGTGGGCTCTGCTCAATAAATGAGGGCGGAGCTGCAACGAGCTGATGGAATCGTCCCTCAGAAACGACAACACACAGGTTAACCATCCTACTTACGGTTCCGGTTCCACTGCGGCAAGAGGCATATCTCTTCTCAGTAAAAATCGGTTCTCGGGCACTGGAGGAATCTCTTCTGGCCGGACCACTGGCTTTTCCCTTTTAGCATTTGAATCGACTGACCTTTTTTCACTGGTATCACTTCTCTCCGAATGACTTAGAGAGAACAAATCAAGTCACCAATTAAGATGTGTAATGTTTGCATTTCATAACAATAAAAGCACACAGAATTAAGATATTAAAAAGCAAAACTACTGATGCCTTATGAGGATCACTCAAAAGGTTTATACAGTTTTTTCAAAGAGAAAATATAAAACATCAACCCAAGTGAAAATCCACGGTACTAAAATTCTGATAAGAACACTGTCAAGTGAATCCTAACTTTTTAAAGAGTTTCAGGGATTATTTTCTTCTGCAAATACATAAATCCTTGATATGAAACGTCTGTGCTATCTATCCCCTAGATTTGCCAGATTTCAATTTAACATAAAAAAAAAATGCTATCCTTTTTCAACCAAAGGTAGGAAAACTAAGTTTACAGAATTACGTTTTCCCCATTCCAGGGAGTTTATCTGTTTTTCTGTAAGACTATATCCTAGGGTTTCACACGTACCCTTTGGGGCTCACTCTATGTTTATTCCTTGGCTCTTCTGAACTGCCTGCTTCCTTTCGTCTCTTTTTAGAATGTTTAACTTTTGGCCTCCTCTTATGTTTCCTTCTTCTGCTTCTCTCTTGTTCAATTTCACTTTCTGAAGATGATTCTGAAGAGGAAGAGGAATTGGAAGAGGAATCCGAGTCTTCTGAATGAGTTGGTTTCTTCCTTTTTTTCTCAAAAACTTTTTTAAGAAATATTAACAAAAATATTAGTACTCAATTTCAGTGCTTACCTCTCAGAGTAAAAAAAAAAAAATGTGATTACTAAGTATTGTAAAACATGCTTTATGGATTGCAAAATAAAAACAAAATTTAAATGAACTTTCTTTCAAGTTGATAATATAACTTGCTGGTGAGATTATGAAGTAACAAAGCCCTTGCCTTCATGAAGTCTATAGTCTAGTGGGACAAAATAAGAAAATAAGTAACTGCATAATATAACAAATGATAAGTGCTATAATGGTGGGGGGAGAGGGGAAGCAGTGTTAAAGGGAATAAGGAGAGTCGGGGTAATTTAAGATAACATTTGAGCAAAGCCCTAAGGGAGTGAGGGAGGGGGTCAGGCAGATATCTGAAGAGTATTCCAGACAGAAGGAACAGCCCTCACCCACGCAAAATCCCTGAGTGCTTGGCATGTCTGGGTAAAGGTCGATGTGGCAAGAAGACAATGAATGTGAAGGAAGAGGTCAAAAACAGGAGAGAGCCAGAGTGCCTTACAGGCCACTGTGAAGATTTCAGCTTTGGCTGACTGAGAGGGAGCCCTAGGAGATCATCACTCTGGTTGCTGTTAAGACTGTTAGAAGGTCAAGGGTATAAGCAAGGAGACAAGATAGGAGGCTATTGCTACTGAGAAAAGATTATAGAGGAACAAAGATAGAAGCAAAGTGAACAGGTAGGAGGCTACTGCAATAAGCCAGGTAAGAGATACTGGTGGCTTGGACCAACCTGGTAGCAGAGGAAATAAAAAGAGGAGGTAAGACTGATAAAATTTGCTGATGGACTGGATACAGGGTATGATACAGAGGTTATCAGGGCTATTGCTATACTGCTTGCGAGGTTTTTCCACTACCAACATCCAGGGGGTATCTGTAAGTTATAGTCTTCAACATGCATCACCTGTACCCTACCCTCCCTTTACCCCTAAAATCTCCTTACCATCTTTTGTTGATTTTGTGGGAAGCACCCCACAGTCAATAACTCGCACATCTGCATAAGGTCTGCTTGCAGCATCAGTTTTCAGATTTTCAATTTGTTCGATTACTTCAAAACCGGAAATAACAAGTCCAAAGACAACATGTACCCTGTCACAATACAGATTCAAGAAAAAATTGGTTTGCTGAAAATTAAGCCAAGACAAATAATTAAGACTATTGTTGTAACATGACATGTCCATAGACCTAAAAACAAAAGGAGAGTATTTGATGTTATGAAGCCACTAGAAGGGAATTAGAACTTGAAATCTTGCTTCGTAAAAGGAAAAAAACAATCACTTAAACTGGGCCTTAGTTTTCTGCCTTTAAAATAATAGTTCTAAACTATTTTATAGTGAAGAGTCCTGTAAGAGTCAGATTGTATGTGATACTCAGAAACCACCCTTACAGGGTCACTCAAAACTACACAGCTGAGAAACTCATCATGGGGCCCAGTAAAGACCCCTTCAGTGACATGAGAGCCATGGGGTCTCAAGGCTACTGTACCCTGTGATCCTTAAGGAATAATCTGGCTGTAAGACATTAACCCAGAGACCAAGAGCATCCCCTTGAGGGTTTATCCAGGGTCCAATCTGTTTTGGACTGGCCACCCAAATACCTTCCCAAGGTGATAATGTAACTCTTACCCATCCAGGTGTGGAGCAGGTTTTGTGGTGCTGTGTATAATAAACATCAATGCAAAGAGGACGGCAAAGCCCAGGTGTTCGGGTGAACAGAGCAGAAGGGTTTAAAGCACAGCATGTGGAGAACAAAGAGGTGAAGATAAAAAAGATAGGGGAAAAAGTTAAACATTATATACATCTATACTTAAGAACCTTAAAAACAATACTAACCAATTTACTGATTAAAACTCTCAAGATTATAAAGAATTACAAAATTTTGTCTATTTCTCCAATATGAAAACTATAAATATGTATACATATGCAATAGGTTTGATATATATAGCACAGATATTAAAATTCAAGTTACTCTCAAATCCAAAACAATAACAAAACAAACTTAAAATTTATCAAGATAATTAAATAAGGATTAAATAAAAAGTACCTATCCTCTGCCCTACGGAAAGAAGAGTGTGTGACCAACACTTGCTCTACACACTTAAATGAGTTCTCTTCGTATATTTGCGGCTAAAGTGAGAGTGAGTTCTTTTACTGTTTCCCATATGGAGTCAGGTTTTTGAGTCTGTATCTTTTAGGCAGGGGGATTGGGATGGATGCCTCAGGAATCCTATCTCCAGAACTTCCTGCTCTCTTCCTTCACCTAAGGTGAAACTCTGCCACTCACAGCAACTCTGAAAATGCAGTAAGGAGCAAACCCTATCAATCTGCCAACGCTTCCGACGGCAAAGTTAAGTAATGATGGATAACATTATAGACATTTTAAATTTCTTGGCCCAGAAAACACCCAACCAGTTCGTCCATGGTTATAAACTGGCAGATAGTCACTCTTGGGAAGCCTATGAGGTACATGTAATTTAATGTATTTTGAACTCAAGCTAGTTTTCCCATAGAATTTTCAAAGATCTTCACACTTGTGAATTGTAGTTAAAAAAAATCAAAAGCAGGTATAACTAGACTCAGAAGCATACATCACAAGCATTTTAGTTTATAAGAATGAGAAACAGATATTTGAGAGAAAGGTCATTGGATACCAGGCCATGTTAAAGCAGTCAATTGTATTAGAAGTTCCCATATCAATTTTTATATTCATTTTAAGGCAATTCTAAGACATGTTAGTCAATAAAATACAACTTAACCTTCACAATAATGCTAAAAATCATTATTCTACAAAGAATTGTAACACTTATACTTACATCAAAAAATTCAGTCCTGGAAGACCACTACATAATTTAATTTAAAAATTAAAATGTCAACTTAAGAAGTTACAGAATTTTTAAGGGAATCTTGAATTCTAAAACCACTAGTCTCAAATTATCCTTAGAAAATTGAGAAGTGGTAATTCAAGCAATGCAAAAGTAAAAATAAATAAAAACAGGAAGAAAAAAGAAAATCTAACAAACTGGTGAGGCACTAATGCTTAAATCATTAAACTAGCATCCAGAAACTCCCTTGGACAATAACTTTAAGATTAGAAATGTGTCTCCCACAATTATAAAACTAAAGCACACTAAAGATGAGAAGAAATCAGTCCATACGCTGGGCAGTGATTCCACTGCATGAAAGATGTGAAGAGGTAAAAAATGTATAGGTGAAAATGTTCTACCATGTAAGGCATCAGTCTCAAATATGTAGCAGCAAAAACGAGATAGTTTATTGGTTAGATTCATTCCTCCCCTTTCCTTGATCCTCTTGCTCACAACCCTCAATGTTCAGGTACTGGGGGAAGGCCTACAGATTCTTCTAAAACCACAGAGCCCAATTCAATTTGCCACTTTGGCTATAGTAGTGCTGTAAAAACCACCTTATAGCAAACCTCGAAGCAAATGGTAACATTAAAACATTCTAGCTCACTGCAGTGATGTAGCAATATACTACCTGAGACTCAATTTGAGGATAGAATAGCTAAATTTATGACAGATTCATGTTGCTTTTAATTCAAATGAAAACCGAAGACAAATGAACTTGGTCCTTTTCTGCAATAGTGAAGAAAACAAATGAAGGCAGCAACAATTCTTCGAGGGACAAATTTCAGCTGGCTCACTGTACCTAGACTGGTATAAATAATTATATCTATTATTCACATCTGCAATTCAGGATGCAGAAGTACAAATTTTACCTTAACTGGGTTAGACAACACAATAATACTGAAGGGATCTTATCTTAAGAAAAAGAAGCCCTCTGGATTAACTCTGGGGTTCTCAGCCTATGTTCCAGGAGCAGAAATCTCAACACATAAAGCAAGCTTACTGACTGACACTGGGCTGACCCTAGACATGGATAAACAGAGGGAATGATCAATCCGAGCTGTCCAATTCTACTAAAATGAACAGAGAGACTTTATCCCAACACTCTTGACTGTACTGGTCTTTCAAAACTATACAGTTGTACAGACACGTGCAGTGGTGACATATGCTCAGTAAATTAAGAACTTAAATAAAGCCAGAGACCATTGTAAATAAGTTCATGCTTATGAAAACACACCTAAAGGAGAAACAACCACAAAGAATGTTTCAAATTATAAAAGCTTTCGATATTTTCACATTTCTATCTTCTCCTGTCACTTAGGCAATGATTTTCCTGGTTCCCCCAACCCTTGAATCTACTTTAAAAACATATGTACAAGGGTTCATTTAAACCTGTGAATCCTAGAAATTAAAAAATGTCACTGTTACTCCAAAAACAATGTACATTTTTACACCATAATCAAAGAAGCTATTGGCCTTATACACAATTAATGGCTCTGTACTAAAATGAGATCTAAAACCTTTATATACAACACTCCCACCCCAAAGATGTATAGACACCTGTTAGAAACAAGCCACTGAAATTAAAACAGACGTCCCAGGATTAACTCTGTACAATAAACCACACTTGTTTTACACATATTGCTGCCATACAGATCAAGCAGAGTTTTTTCTTAAAATTGTTCAATGAACATATAACAATAGGATTAAAGAGATAAAAGCAAAGAAAGAAAAAGAGCCTTAGAGTAATGAGACATTACCTTTGGATCGCACGGTGTAACACTCTTTCTGTAAATTTTACACAAAAATGGCAAGAAATAAATTGTAATACACTTTTAAGACAAAACTGAATCTATGTTTTAATATCAATATAACTTTGAAATTAAATATTTTCAAGTTTTATGCAAAGCAAGAAAGCTTTTTAAAATGGAGGGCTCTAAATTTTCTTTCACATAGGTATGTATGTAGAGATGAATTGTGCTTAAGAAATGCTTTGTGGTTAAAGTTGAAATCTGCTCATATTGTAATATCAGAGTGTGAGTAATAGCTGTTAGCAAAACATTACATTTCATTTCACAAATCCTAGAAACTAGCTAAATCAACTAACATCTTTCTCAAAAAGAGAATAATATATCCTGGGTAAACATATAAACATAAAACCTAAATGCCCAGGAGCAGTTAACAGCAGTGGAAAGCGAAGATTTCAATGGAAAGAACTGAGTTAAGAGAATTCAAAACAAACCAAATTTCGAGGAACTAATTTTATTAATTCACTTCAAATAGTTAAAGAAGCGTTCATGCTTCTACATTTGAAACCTTTTTTTCAGTCACACATCACAACAGACATCATAAGTTAATAGGCAAATGTTTGGACTAGAGTTACTGTTCACTGCCATTACAGACACATTTGTAAGTTAAATCACTGAAAATAAGTCACAGCATAACTAGATTTTTAAGAAACTTCTCAAAAGAGAAAAAGGCAAGAGAAATGAAAGTGTAAGTATGATATTAAATCTGGGCCATGGTACTTCCTTTTCCTGTCTAATCTCTGATTTTCCCCTTTATATATATTTTTCAAAGAATATATACTGTCTGACCAATTTTTACTCTATTGAACTTTAAACATACATTACTCAGATCAAAACCTTATTATATACAGTGCACAAAATTCTATATAGGAGTTTTGGGCATATTAAATATTGAAATACTTAAAAACAAGCTTTAATTTGTCATAAAGGCATTGATCCATGAATTACTGTAAAAAAAGAATATGTTTCAAATAATATGGTGTTTTCAATGAATGGTGTAAAGAAAATGTGATTCTAGGTATAAAGTAGTATGGGAGAAAAAAAAATAATATATTTCTGATTAATGTAGCATTTAACATGCAGTTTCTTCCCCCTTCAACTCCTGAAACTATCACACCACCATGGAAGAGGCACCAAATTGTACAGAGTGGCAACGCTTGTGTAAGGGCAATAGAAACTAACCAAGCCACGTTACAGTGCTCTATGTATGTGTTCCAAAAGCCACCAAACTAGGAGAGCTGTGAAAAATGCAGCGCTAATGTTAACATAATACACATCAATACGTATGTCACAGAAATTCTAAGTGATATTAAGACTGAGTGTTAGGAATGATACCTGATATTCAGAGAACTTGGCTTATCATTAAGTTTCATGAATGAACATCTCTGTTCAAGAAAAATCTTGAAATTAACATACAAAGTTATTACCCCAAAAATGGAAGGAAAAAGCTAGAACTTCTCAGCTTATCAAAACTTACTAGCATTTCTTCTCACACAAATTCATGGATTTGTGAAGGAAAAAAGCATTTCTATCCAATCGACTTTTGCTACCCAAAATGTCAACACAGTTTTATAAACCCCTTAAAACCCTAGCTACACTACTCTGAAATAATCAGGACTTCCCTCTCATTCAGGTGAGTAGCCACTTGCAAGTCCGATTCTCAAGTGACAGAATGCATCCTACAACTTCTTTTTTCTTCCTATAGTCCTATTTATGACCATTAAAATATAACAAATGCTTTCTGCTTAAAGGCAAGTTTGACTTTTCTGTATTATCTTGTTTTCTCAACTTTTTATAATTATCATGACCACTGACAGTGGCCAATGACAGAAACTGTTCTCCAAAGCTTTGCAGGTCTTTCTGCTCCGTGGTTGTGATATAAGGCCTGCACAGACTAAGAGAAGGGGGACAACGGCAACTGCCACACACCCCTGTTCTAACAGCAGGGGATGAAGAGACTGCAGCTGCTGCTGATTTAGGCAAATGAGCCCAAAGCTGCTAGCAGCACCTTTCAGACTGATGAAAATCAGGCCATTTACAACTGTTTCCTTCAGGTTAAGACAATGTTTGCATGTAAATCATTCCGCATATTTAGAAACTTAGCATCAACCTACAAAACTTTCTTCTTTTTGTCTACATTTTCACACCAAAATATTTATTTTAGAAAGTGGGGTGGATGTTTTATAAATGGAAAAGGGAAGTTTAAACTCAAGGTCCATAATAGTAAACAAAAGTAAAATTAAAGCTTCCTGATATCTAGGCTAGTGCTCTAACCCAGAACAGTTATTTGATATAAAGCTATAAACTCCCTACCTCACCTTTTTCATGACTACTTTAGGCTGTATCCTCTTTATCTTTTTGATGTATACAAAGACAGAATTACTACACTGTTCTTACTAACAGTTAAAGAAAAAGTGTTGTTTTTTTTTTTAATAAAACATGTCAATTTATTTTCTAGTAATGCTCGATGCTTCTGACACCTAACTGAAATCAATTCAGAGCAGGGAGGTCAATAGGATCACGTGGCTTACAGTGGGCAGCGTTCTCTTTTTAACTATAAATTTCTCCTAGATTATGAATAAAATTTCTGTAACCTGGGCTTCACATGGTTTTTCTTCTTTAGTTAGCATTATATATAAAATGAAAGTGTTGGACTAGATGATCTCTAAATCCTTTTCCACTCTAAGACTTTCTATTTATATTGAAAAGTGTTTATTGTGGCTTCTTCCTAGTCTTTGACTTAAAACGTAAGTAATAATAAAATGACTAAATACTTTATGTAATAATAAAATGACTAAATACTGAGTTAACTTAGTTATTGCTTTGGTCCCAGGTCTTTGAATTCCTTCAAAAACACCTCAACAGGAACCGTTATTTCCTCAGTGATTCTTGGGGATAGTGCCATATATCACTTCTTTCATGTTTTTTAAGCAGTACTATTTCAAAAAGAATCAGTTTTCTTCTATGCATGCCCCCAAAACAAAATCATTATAAGTAATGCAGTTACTAAAAAAATTACAAATAGCTTCATAGAAGAAAAACTGATTTTCATCATATACATAATTGTTCTACCCCAAAAAAGCTATATATGCAAAATTATGTGTAATAAAAATGGTGCATGCATAGGAAGGGGAGGCTCTAAATGGGTTAAGTAATGAAGACAACAGTCAGTGCACGAAGCACAAGAATCCTTGAGGAACATTTTGAAAATACCCAAACTGATAGCACCAAATTTACTCCTTAGAAATTGCAAAGTAACAGATTTAAAACATAAACTACAAATACGATTTTGCAAGGATATAGTAAAAGTCCTTATTAAGCCCATAAAAGAGGAACTATAAAGGCAATTCTTGGCATTTTACCATCGATTCTTACATTATCCTTTCTTTTTTCAAACTGCAGAACTGCTGCCCAAGGTGCCATAGAAAGAGTGTGGTAAGAGGGTAAAAGGCAGGGAAGCATCAGATAGCTCTGAGATCACCAACCCTTGAAACCTCAAGTTTCAGAGCTATTACCTGTGATCACATATACAACCTGAAGATAGTACATTGTACTTTTTTACTACTGCTAACTCCAAAAAGATTTAGGCTTGTGAGGTATGGATTTTCAAAGAGTTTTCCTTTATGGGGAAAACCATCTCCATTTTACCCATCCTTTCTATAAAAGCAAGAAAATGTTTTGTTTAGAGATATGAAAGTTAGTTTGATTTTTACACTGCAATCTACCGGGAACTGGTACTTTCAAGCCAGCATTAAAAAAGTGTGTTCATAAAAATTTCTTTAAAAAAATAGATAAGAATTTGTTTGTGTGTGCAAAAACACTATTACTTCCAAGACTGCTTTTAACTTGAAACTCATTTCCAGAAGTAAATTTCAAACTAAAACTAGAAAATTTTCTTTCAATCACAGGTTCACAGTGTTTTTAATGCCCTCTACAGTTAATTAGGAAAACAAGTTTAAAATGTTTAATCTTAATTTACTGATGTTAAAATTTTCATTTGGTATTCCTTGTCAAAAACAGCAGTCTGCTGTAAAATTAAGAAATGGCCTTAATTTGGTTTCGATGCTAAACATTCTGAGGAAATAAGCAAGCATTAAATAACATAGAAAAAAGACACTAAATTTTTTGAAGGGAGAATTTCACATACTGGATTTTAACTAATATATGTAAGTGCACTGGTTTTAACTCTTAACATTTTAGAAACAAGCTAATCGATAACAATGAGAAGTTGCTGCTATCTGATAAATCAAATTTTACATGTACTAATATAAAAAAAGGAAATCTAAAAGAAACTTTAGAGCCCTCAGATGGTAGCTTCTTGACCAATGAATCATTAGTTTATCATGTTCAGTTCAGATAAGCTTAAAAATGGAAATGGGAAAACTCAATCAAAGTAAACAGCTTCTATATTTAATTACCATTTAAGAAGTTTTTCAAGGTATTACCCACTGCTTTTTTTTTGGCCCTGAGGAAGGTTAAGAATAGAAAAATAATCTATAAAGAAATGTAATAACGAGTATGCTCTGGGATCAAAACAAGATATAGGAACAACTGTTTAAGGTCTTCCTTTTTTTCCTGTACTACTCCGGCATTATCATCTTCTATCAGCTTTCCATTTTTAGGACATTCTTAGGAAAGAATGCCCCTTATCTGAACTTTATCAGATCATGTTGGAAATCTATTTATCAGACATTTAAAATGTGAAATTTATTGAATATGAACTCCTTTCAAGACAGGGAAGCGCCATTCATACTAATCCATTCAGAAAGATGACCAAAAAAACCACTTTTTCTGATAAACCATGAGTAAAATATCTCTCCAATATACACAGCACAACCATAGTGATTTACTTCCAATCTAAAGCTTTAAATTTCATGCTAGACAATTATCTTTCATATTTTATATCATGGGATTATAATAAAAATAGGTTTTGAAGTAGCTATAGATAAAGAATATAAAAGTATGGCAGAGGTCTTTCAGATGAGAAATAAGTAAGGTTTTGGGTGTGCATGCATGTACATATAAAGGTGTTTCTTTTTTTAAAAGCAAATTTAGCACTCTGAAGTTTCCTGAGTGACACTCTCATAAATTGTGGTGGGAATGACAGCATCATTGAGTTATCTCAATTATGCACAGAGCTCTCTCATAAGGTTTGAGATTTTAAAAATGCTGCCTCAACAGCAAATCACTTATTTTTACACGGTATCAGAAAATAATAGTCTCTCTCAAACTGGCTCAAAGAGCAACAGCAAGAGAAAAAGCAACCATACAATGTTTTATGCAAACCAACTGCTTTCCATGCTATGGGCACATCTAGTCCTAGTCTATGAACAATTTTTAAATGTTCATCCATAGCTTACTTTCCAATCTAGCTTTGGTAAATGAAGCACCCAAATTTGTTAAGAGTCAAAGCCAATTTCTTTTCGTAAAATGACAACGTATTTTGAAGATAATGTACATCTTCAAGTTACATCTTTTAAGTACCATTCTTCAAAATCAGACTATATGCTGAATGCTGAGGTGGCTGCTAGAACTGATCAATCACTATATCAGAAATTAAAAATAAAACCCAAGCTGACAGCACACCAGCATTAAACTTGGTTTAACTACACCCCCTTTCTCATGAACAGCGCTTCTCTGTCTATGATAAGCTCATCTCCGGATCGCACCCACTCACATGAAAAACTGGGACCCATTGGTGTGCTTCCCGCGGTTCGCCATCGACAAAAGAAACGCTCTGTCGTGTTTGAGAACAAAGTTTTCGTCTGTTTGAAGAAAGCACAAATCTGTCAGCCTCCAGTTATAAGCCACTTTTAAAGTGTCATGTTCACAGAAATAAATAGAAAGCAAAAGGTGAAATTCCTCTTCTGGTCAGTACAGATACTTGACTGAACATTCAGAAAAATTTGTTTTAACTAATTGAATCACAAAAGAATAAAAAGACCAAGAAACACTACTTCAAGCTTTGAGGAAAAGAACATATATTTAATGCTTTATACAAACAGCCTTAGAACAGTCACTTTTAATAGTAACGTACTTTGGCTAAATAATATTTAAGCTATAACTTTCAGGGAAAACTAGTAAAGAAATTTTAGAAAAACCTCTATTTAGTAAACCTCATTTCCTCCAAATTTCCAATTATCCTGCCTAATGCATTATACACGGGAGAAGTTTAATAATCGTCTTATGTGCTTAATTTCTACATGGTAAATGTATTACTTAAGTGGACTGAAGCTATAGACTGTAACAACAAAGATCCAAAATAATATGAATTAAGTTGTAGGGACATGTTTAAATTAAGTATGCGGATTCCTTCTAATCAATAGGATTACAAAATTACGCAAGGCCAAAAGTCCTGTAAAAACAACTTAATTGGCAAAATACGATTTTAAGATACACAGTATCTGCCACAGGGAACAACCACATTAAAGTGGCCTCTACCAGCATTAATTTCAAAGCTACATGCTAACAGAACCAGCCAAAAAGCTGTTTCTTACTAGTTCAAAGGGAAAACTGTCATAAAGATTACTTAGAGATTATTTTAATTCCAGCAGAAGTATCTTGAGAATTTAAATTTCCTTTTAACATTCATACAAACAAATCTTTCTTTAGAACAAACAGAAACATAGAAAACTTTAAAAAATGATTACCTTGGGAACAGGCTTCTGAAAAAGAGTAGTAATCCATTTTTCCCCAAAAGAAATATAAAACACTATTATAACACTGAAGCTATCATGGCATTAAAACCTAGTAATATTGGATCCCATTATAAATCTCTGCAACTGACTTTTCTAAGGCTTTTTGGGGCAAGTGCAATAGTTAGATTTATATAAATGCTACTACTGTAGGAATAATACACAATCATATAGCTCTAGTATACAAAAGAAAATATACAAACCTTGGAGAAAGGAAGAAATACCAACTTTTATTCAAAGAAATTGCTTGGTTTAGGGAAAAAAAACACAACCAGATTCTTTGCCCTGATGTGGAACTAATAACCCATCAGGAAAAGAAAAAAGATACAGATGTATGTATGAAATAGTATACAAAATTTTCCAAGTCTTCAAGCAATACTGAAATCCAGCCACAACCTGACCCAGACTGTCCATAAATTTATTAGGAAGGGTGCAAGGGAACAGAATTGGAGTTTGTGTTACTGAGCTTCGTTCTCTTACCTTTTCATTTTGCAAAAGACCACATTCTCTATAAACAAAAGAATATGTTGACAGTTTTAGGCAGGAAGATAGGAGTTTTCATGTATATAGTTGCCTAACCTCCATGCTGAAAGTCATGTTTAACCGTAACGTTAGCCTTAATTAATCTTGTCAATTAAAAGTTACATATTACAGTATAATTTATCCCCAAGATCATGCAAATAAAGTATTTTCATGCAGCATTAGTTTCATGCAAAAAGTGAACTATAAGTAAACCTCTTCTCATTAACAGTACATGATCAAACTTGCTTTAATATCAGAAATGAAATAAGAGATCATAAAATATTAAGGCTTACCTTTAAAATATCCACCATAAATAGATTCTCCACCTTTTCCATTACCTGCAAATAAGGAACTACATTAAACTATAATGAAAAGTAAAAATATACTAATACATATAAATTACTTTTTATGGTTTCAATTTGCTGAAGGAGATAACACTTGTAACTGTTGCAGATAATCAACATTCTAAAAATCTTCAATAAACCTCATCTTGAAAATATAAGTGCAATCCTATTATAATAAATACTATTAAAGTAACCATCTCTATAACCCATTTATTTCAAATAGTAACCACACTAACAAAATTCGAGATCAATAAAAACAATCAAACAGTATTTTGGCATTTGTTGTAAGGTAATTCACCAAGTAATTATAATATTATTAAAACTGCATTAAAGCAAAATGTCTTAGTATTTTGCTAGGTCTACAACATTCATTCATCCAATAACTACTCACTGATTACCTAATATTTATATCATACTGTAAGTGATATAATATTTACAGTTAAAAATAATAATGTGCACTTTAGAAACTGACAGATCAAGTTATTAGGAGCATAACTTTTAGCTCTACCTTCACTGAAGTCCCCACCCTGAATCATAAAGTTTTTAACCACACGATGGAATGTAGAACCTTTATAACATAACTTCTTCCCAGTTGTTTTCCCAAGGCCTTTCTCCCCTAGGGGGAAAAAAAAAAGAAGTTTAGCTACAAAAACATCCTTCCATGGAAAGTACCATTCAATTAATCCTTTGTCAAATCCCTCCTGTGTGCTGAGAGCTGTAAGAGATACAAGAGGTACAGTGTGACAATTTAATACACACACACCAAAATAAATAACATAAAGCAGCATGCAAATGTTAAATTGTGTGGTACAGACTCTATATGCTACAGGAGAAAAGATCAAAACTAGTTATCACTCCAGTAAATGAAGGCAGTGCAAAGTGTGTATGCATGTATGTGTGTCCAAGTGTGGATTTAAAATTTTTAATTTGCTATTTCTATTTTTAAAGTAACAGTATAGATGTTTTTCCTCCCAATTTTTATACTTTTTAAAAATATAAATCCAATTATACATAACAAAAAAAATAACTTCACTATGTTGTGCCCCTCTATTTTCTAATACTACATGTCTTATGAAATCTAGAGTGCTTTATTTGTTCAGAGGACCAAAATTTGTAAAATTCTACCCAAACAGATCAGTTTTAAAAATGCTATTATTTTATAAACTACAATGTATAGAGATTTCATTACACACACTAGTACTTTCTTATTCATTTTTGAAACCATATCTTCTCTCTTCCCTTTAAGAAATGCTTTCCTGATTTCATATCAATGAAAATAATATTTTTTATTTGCCAAACTCATTTCACAACCTGTTACTTTTTAGGAAAAATATCTACTCTTTTAAGCAAGGTCAAACTGTAAATAATTATCTCACTGGAAATAATTTAATAATTCATTTACCTGAGCAGAGGCAAAGGAAGTTTTTGCATGTTTTTGGACATATGTCTGAGAAGAGCTGAAACATAATGCGACCAACTGAAATGAAACACACAAGAAAAAAAGGTAAGCAACTTGATTAAACATACCACGTTTTATATGAGAGACATAAAGTAGGTAAATAGAATTAACAAAACAGGAAAGTCCATTTTTGTACTTCATTTAAATTTCTTAGGTTTCACAAAAAAGAATTTAACTGGGCAATATCAACTATAAGAACTCCACTGTTTGCTAGTGTTAGAATTCACATGCAGCCAAAGCCCTAGAAGTGTAAGATTTTAAGTGTCTTTTAAGTGGCCCTATTAGATTCCTTTAGTAGAGAATCCTACCCAAACTATTAATCTTCTTTAAAAATACTCTGGATAATAGTTGTCTAATCTCTGCTTGGACCTCTCTGGTCCTCTCTGGTAATGAGAGCACATGGCATCCTAAGACAGTCATTCTGGCCAGCAATGTTAGAGGAAAGGACTCTGTCCTCAACAGCCAGCTTTGCACCTCTGCACAAGAAATGTTTATAGACAACTTCCTGAACTGGCAACAGCAAATAAAAATGTTATTCTATTCCCTGAGAGAGCAGGAAAGAGAACAGGTTATGGTTCCTTAAAAACAAAAACACCCTTACAATAAACAGGAAACGGAAAGAAGCAAGTCTGCAAGTTAAATTTAACTATGCCATAGAGAAGCACTTCACAAAATTTTGGTCTCAGGACTCCTTTAAACACTAAAAAATTATTGCACTTTTAAAATATGGGTTATATTTATTGTTATTTTCCATGTTATAAATGAAAACTCAGATATTTTTCAAACATAAAAATACACAGTACATGTTCCATCAGCTGTCAGAACATCATAATATACTGTCCCCTGAGTTAACAAACTGCTGATGCCTCTGGAAACTAATACGGCTTCTGAATGAATAAGATATCTCAGGAATATTTGTTACTCAACTCTTCTTATGCTTTAGTGGGATTTAATAACCTTATCAGTCACTGCTGTCAACATTGCCTTTTATATATACTAAGATATCTCCCAAAGAATTGCCACTATGCCAAAGAATACACTGCTCTATAAGGGCAACATTCAAGTCTGAAATTAGTGTAAGCATTAGTTTGGCATTTTTAAGGTAAAATACACATAAATAAGGACAAAAATAACGAAGAGCAGAAATGGCTCCTGACCTTAATCACAACATACCAACATGCAGATCCTTAAAAAGAACTAAGAACAATACTGAGATTAATCAGGTAATAAAAACACATTTTAAATGTTGGCTACAGACAGGAAAAGCCAAGGAACACCTATGTCATGTAGTAATCCTGAGTTGGCAGGAATAAAATCAGCAAGTACCCAGAATCTGAATAAAATCAAATATCAGTATTACTGTTCCTTGTTCTCAGAAACAGCTATCCTGGAATTGCAGGTGCAATGATGAGAAAGGGGACACATATTGTGAACATAACCAATATGGTGGTTGTTAAAATGAGCACTGGTGGGAAAAATATTGTAGGAGATGATACATTATAAAAGGTAAAGAAACCCTATATACAATTACAAATAAGGAATAAGGATAAGAACAAAGGTAGGAACAGTTCACACTGGGTAGACAGAGAGCAAAATCTAAGAGGAAATTCAGGAATTAAGCATTTAAACAAAATCAGGCCATTTTTTCCAACATTATTTACTGACATTCTCCCCATGAATCAGGTTTTCCAATAGTATATGAGACACAATGCCCTTTGGGGAGCTCATATCTTAGCTGGGAATGGCAGACACAAACTGCTGTACAATGTGATAAGTGATCAGTGGTATGAACAAAGTACACTTATCTCCAACCTGGGCCTGACTGATACGTGTCGGGGCAGGGCTGTTTTACTCATCGCCATTGATTTGTACAGTGCCTGGTACAGAATGAGTACTCAATAAATATTTGAATAATAATAATAAAAGTACTTGAAAGAAAATTATTCAAAGATAAAACTTAATGAAATATAAATGAAGACTTGAATATACAGATCAAAAGTATTCATTATATATCAGCAAAGTTATTAAGACAGAGCTTAATAAAATCTATTTTCAGATATATAAAGAAAAAGACTCTTTCTAGCAACCACTAGAATTGTCACTCACAAAGAAAAAGGAATCACAGTATAAACAAAGAGAGTTGGTAAGAGAAGGTACATTTCCTCTATATCACTGGCAGGGTCAGTAGGCAGACTTTGTCAAAGTAGATAAAAGAGGAAATACGTATTTAGGAAACTTAAACACAATCACCTGTAAAACTAAAAATATATTAAACATCTTTCAAAAGACTGGGATGGAGCAACCCATGTCAAAAGATACAAAACAAAGGAAGTAGTCAGAAAATATAAATAAGATGTAAGATTAGGTAAAAGAAGACCAAAACAGCTTTATAATTCTTTAGTCACATACAACTTTTTCATAACATGTCAATCAACACCCAGTTAGAGGTATCCTGCAGATAGTACAAGTAAAAATTCTCAAAAGAGAATTTACTGGCTCATGTAGTTAGTTGACAAGGATATGACTCAGATTCAAAAAACTGTTAAGAACCAGGATGTTGTTGGGAAATGATGCTAGCTCTTAGAGCTGCCCGGTCTCATAAGGCAAAGTGTTAAATACCACCATTTTTTGGTCCCAATCAATGCATACAGTCATAAATATTTTCATTAATCAATCAGACCAAAGATAAATTTAAAAATTGTAAGTATAGATTACAACTCCATGCTGATACAGACTAAAAAAACAGACCCAAGAAAGAAATTAAATAACGCTACAGACATGGGTAAATTACTTCTAATTTTCAAGTAACATTAAAGTGTGATGTCATCTCAACTGTTTCAGAGCACAGCAAGATGAAAAGTTTAACAAATTTTATGAAGCAATTTAAATTGAAACCAAAGCCTGAGAAAGATATAAAACAAATTCAAAACCCTATATAGCAATCTCATTTTTAAATAGGCACTATTAAATATTAGAAAATCTATTAATATAATTTATTGAAATGAAGGAAGAACTCTATAAAAATCCTGTGATGGAAATCAAAAGAGCATTTGATGAAAGTCTACATTCACCCTTTACCATAAACACAAATATCCTAAGACACCCTTCAAATCAACAGCCAGCATTATGTTTAGTGATGGAATACTAGTACAGCACCAATCCCATTAATGTAAGTAACAAGTCAAAAGTGCTTGTTAGTGTTACTATTGCTGAATGCTTTTCTAGAAATTCTAGCC
This sequence comes from Macroglossus sobrinus, assembly GCA_004027375.1. Lineage (NCBI taxonomy): Eukaryota > Metazoa > Chordata > Mammalia > Chiroptera > Pteropodidae > Macroglossus > Macroglossus sobrinus. The sequence goes on from PVKZ01003166.1 coordinate 107,126, forward strand.
AATGTAGTAGACAAGAAAATATGAGAAATATATTTATCAATAAAAAGAGCAATTTGTTATTTTGGAAGACATGACTGCATGCCTAAAAAACCTAAAAGAACTAACTAAAATACTAACGGTCATTAAAATTGTTGATATTTGTCTTATAACCAATAAGAACTAGTAGAAAAAATAATAAAAATCACACTCTCAACAGCAACAAAAAAACATTAAGCTACTTAGCTGTATAAGTGTGAGTCCTAGAAAAACAAAACTACAAAGCTCTGAGAGGCATAAAGGTAACCAGAACAAAAGGAGAGACGTAGCTTTTCTTAGAAAAGATTCAAAATTGCAAATTTGTCAAATTTTACTTAAAGAAACCTATCTTTAATTGCAAGCCCCAAAAATACTAATGAGATTTCCAGAGGAACCTGACAAAATGATCTTGTCATCTGAATGAACATACAACACGACTCCACCTTCAATCCTGTAAACTTTATTTTGAAATTTTTAAATCTATAAAAGATGTTTTGCCATATTAACTTCCTCCCTCCCTCTCTACACACACAATTTTTTTTCTGGAACAAACTGAAAGTTAAAGATATTGTGATGCTTAATTACTTTAGTATGTACTCCTAAAGAATAGGGATATTCTCCTCCTTAACCCCAATACCATCATCATACCCAAGAAACGTAATAGTAATTTAACAATACAGTCTAACACTTAGTCCATGTTCAAATTTACCCAACTGTTTCCACAATGCCCCATATATTTATTTTTTTAAAAACTAGTAACCTAACCGAGGATTATGAAGTAATTTGTCTGTCATGTTTTGGTCTCTTTCAGTTGAAAACAATCTCCATCTCTATGCCTTTTTTCACATCCTACCAGGAAGCCTATGTCAGTTTGATCCATTACTGGTGATACTAGCATAGTATTAGCCAGATCGCTCAGCTGTAAAGGTCCTCCCCTCCCCCACTTTAAAGGTACTTTCAACCAAAGGTTTGGCCATTGATGATCTTTTCCTAAACCAATTACTACACTGAGGGTTGAAAAATTACTATTATAATTCCATGATTTCTTTGATATTTATCCAACTTTAATTCTTCTGTTTAGAGGTTCACCCACCCATCCTACATCAAGATTAATGGAGTAACAAGGCAAAGATTGTCAGCTCTGATCTGCAGACTCTATAGAAGCTGTCTCAGAGAAAAGTAAATAAAACTTATGTCTTATTTAAACCACTGTTATTTAGTCTTTATGTTAGCAATCAACACTATAATATATTCTAACTAATACAGATACTTTCATTCAATGGTAGACTATATAGCCACTAAAAGTGATTACATAAAGCTTAATTCATTAAAGCAGAAAAAAAGGTGCAGAATGTGCTGTTCAACAGAAAAAGTTAAGTCACAAAACAGCATGTAGCACATTATTTTTTTAAAAATGTGTGTGTACATGTACACAGAATTCAAATAAGATATTCAGAAAAGGTTATGATTATCACTGCATAGCAGGACTTCAAGGGAAGTTTACTTTTTAAAAAATATGATTGGAATTTTTATAATGAGCATGTACTATTTTTACTAACAGAAAAACAAGTTCTTTATGGCTTAAAGTGGACCAAACAAATGCAGCAAGAGTTCAGGTCACATAATTCACAACTTGCAAACTAACTTTCCTAATGATAATATTCCTTTCTTTCTCTAAAGTGTCATTCATAAATAGTGGCAGTCTCCATCCTAAACCTTACACATTTAAAAAATCAACTTTACATCGGTGATTTGGAATTCAGAAAGCATTTGCTAACAAAGACGATGTTATAAATGGCGGGTAACTTCTGAGAACAGCCAAAAAAGCCCACCTGATTACATAATACCAACGTCATTAAGCAAATAAAACGAACACTATTAGCCTAAATTCTAGGAAGGGTGGAAGTAAAAAGAGAAGTTTCTCATTCCCTCCTGTAAGCAATGACAGTGGAAGATAAACTTAGAAAGTAAGTTTTTTTTTTTTTTATTAAGAATTCCCTATAGCCATATCTACCTTCTTTCCTATCTGAGGTGCTTCACCCTCCAGCCAACAAGCAACCCAATGCTTCCCTTCCCTATTCAGCACTCCCCTTGAACCTGCAAGGAACTGCACAATATTAAACCATTAACCCCTCCATTTGGCACAGCAGTCACGGTACAATGGATAAGAGAGAAAACCTAGACTAGAGCTTTGGTTTTGACAATTACCAGCTATGTGAACTTGGATGAGTGAATTACCCCCTCTAAGGGTCTCTTCTGCTAAATGAGTTTAAATTTTATTACTATCAAGAACCTGTAAAATTCCATATGAGTTTGCCTTCAAAACCATCCAAACAGGCCTGGTGTTATTACTGGGATTCTCCAGGCCTAATTTCTAAAAGAATAAAGGAAAAGAGGTGAGTGGGGAACCAAACTGAAACAAGCCTTTTTCCGAAAATGTGAACAAAAATCCTTAATCTACAAAGGTCTGCATAATACCTTAATATGAAAGCCCCCTGACTCAGTGCCAGTGCTTATCTCATACAATTAAAGCAATTTTAAAAATGAATGTGTGAGATGCTGTGCTCGGTTCTTTACAAATACAGTCTGCTCTTCAATAACATGACAGAATTTAAAGAAACGTTGCCTTTCAAAATTACATATAAAAACAACTGTCTCCATGGCAAAATGGGAGTTGGAGGACAAGGTAATTTCAGGTTAAAGAATGATTTTTTTCTATAAGAGTATCAATAGTCATGTTTTCAGCTATAAGAGTATGTTACAAAACCTAATCACCACTGAGGGAATCTTATGATTGATCACAGTTCGCTTTGGCTTCCTTTCTCAGCACTGTCATTAGCATTAGGACAGACAAGAATAACTCAAAATAGCAGTGCTGCTTCACCGTGCTCTCCTCCCACAGCACTAGTTCCCCACCTTGTTATCTGATTGTTAATCTGCCTAATTAAAAAAGTGCTCCTTAATCAATCAATCTATTCCATTAAAATAAATTCATATTACAAAAACATAATCTGTAAGACAGGTAGTTGTATTACTTAATTACTTTTCCCAACAACATTACATAGGCACTATTATGCCCAAGTCCTATTTAATTTATGAGTATACAAAAAGGGGAGAAATCATTTAAATAGTGCAGACCACTGCATGCAGTTATCTATTCATGCATAAGTTTATGTATGACCCAGGGTGAGCTAGAGATGGGAGATGCATTTCTCTTGTTTCCTCAATACAAATCAGTTTCCTTACCCTCTCCTCAAAGTAGAAGCTATCTTTAGTTTAAAGGTAATTTTGAATATAAGCAAACTCTGCCATACTGCTGTCTTTACAACCACATGTACAAAGAGGTCAAGTGGTTTGCTCAAGGTCACAAGCAATACTCAAACTTCTGTTTGCCTCTTTACTTTAAACAAATTTCTCGGTATCACTTATTAAGGACACATTTTCGGTTCAGTTTTTTGGATCTATGTGAACCTTAAGCAGTTAAGTAAAACTACCCATTTCAACTATATCCCCATTTTTATCTATATTAATAAATTGCCAGGGTTTTATGATATTGCTCTGAGGCCCACATAAAGAAAAATTCCCATGTCAAGCACTCCTTCAAAGAACACTGTGGTTATCACTTCTGAAAACCAACTTTAAGCCTCTGACAAATACAAAATGAGCAATGTTCTCAAACTTTTTGAGTAAATACTCATCTCTTAAAGGAAAAGGCAATCAAAGACAGTAACTCCACAGTGATACAAATGCTGGAATTATTCTAGACTTTAAAATAGCTATTATAACCATACTCCACTAAAGAGAAACATTCTTTAAAAGAATAGAAAAATAGAAATCTTTAAGAAAAAACAAAAGGAAATTCTAAACACAATAACCAAAATGAGAAATTCCTTGGGTGGACTCATCGACAGAATGGAAAAGACACAGGCAAAAGTCAGTGAATGTGAAGACCAACTAACAGAAATTACCCAATCTGAAAAAGAGAGAAAAGACTAAAAAAAAAAAAAAAAAAAAAAAAAAAAAAAAAAAAAAAAAAAAAAAAAAAAAAAAAAAAAAAAAAAAAAAGATAAATAGAGCCTAAGAGACCTGTTGGCTAGTATCAAAAGATATGCTATGACCATGCCACTCTGAACAAGCCCGATCTCGTCTGATCTCGGAAGCTAAGCAGGGTCGGGCCTGGTTAGTACTTGGATGGGAGACCACCTAGAAAGACTGGGTTCTGTATGAGTTTTTTTTTTTTAAAAAAAAAGATCTGATATTTGTGTCATCATAGTCACAGAAAAGGAGGAAAACGAGCACTGGAAAGAAAACATATTTAAAGAAATAATAGCTGAAAATTTCCTAAAGTTTTCCTTTGGCAAAGACAGACAGATTAAAAAAATAAGTAAACCTCAAAAGAGAATATGTAAAAAGAAATTCAGACCCAGGCACAGCAAAATCAAACTGCTAAAAACTAAAGACAAAGTAAAAATCTTGAATACAATCAGATAAGAACACATTACATATGGCGTAACAACGATTTGAATGACTATGGATTTCTTATAAGAAACCACACTGACCAGAAGGCAAGAAAACATTTTTCAAGTGCTAAAAGAAAATAAGTGTCAACCTGGAATTCTACGTCTAGTGAAAATATCTTTCAAGAATAAAGGCAAAATAAAATTTTCAGGTGAAAGAAATCGAAGAATTTGCTGGCAGAAGATAAGCTCTGTAAAAACGCTAAATATTCCTCAGGTGGAAGGGAAATGATACCAGAGGGAAATTGGAACTTCATGAATGAACAAAAAGTAAATGGTAAAAATGAGTATTTTTTCTTTTAAATAGTACAGAGATCTTTTTCTTTTCTTCACACCTATCATGCACTGAATTCACGGGGAATGGGTTCCAGCAGCTCGGGCTCCTTTCCACTGGTTCTCACAAAGTGAGCTTCTCTGGGCGGAGCAGGCTGGCACTCCAGTTGAACTCAGGTACCTTTCTCTTCGGCTTCCTTCTTTTCCTGATCACCTTCCTTCACACCTTTCAGGAAGCTACCTGGCTCTTAGAGTCCTTAATACGCACATTAATTCTCTCCGCGAGAATCCTGCCCATTTACAACACTGCCAGCCTCATGCTGGGCAACACTGTCGACCCCTCCAGTTTTGCCAAAGTAACATTTGAGGGCCATTCCTTTTTGAACAGTGCCCACTGCCTCGATGTCTACAATATCACCTTTATTGTAGATGCCCACACATGTGGCCAAAGAAACAACTCCATGTTTTCTAAAAGGCCTAGAGAACATACAGAGAACATGCTTCTCCTCTTTCCCTTTGTGTTGGTATTTTGGTGGATTACTGAAAGATGGTGATTCCTACCTAAAGGAAGTATTTTTTTCTCCTTTTAAGTTCTTGCAAGTATGTGTAACATTTGAAAGCAAAAGTTTTCAATGTAGCTGTAATACATATGACAAATACAAGGTGAGATAAAGAAATATTATATAGTAGGATGGTTTCAACAGTGCATGTGAAGTATCAAATATTCATTCTAAGCGCTCTATGAAAAGCCATGTATACATACTGTTATCTCTAGAGTTAACTACTAAAAAACCATAGAGAAAACATCAAAAATTAAATATAAAAATTAAAAACACTAAAAAATGCTCAAATAATCCAAAAGGCAAGAAAATAGAATAAAAGCAGAAGCAGCAAAAACAAGTGTGAGACAAATCCAAATGTAACAATTACATTAAGTGTAAACAGTCTAAATATATCAATTAAGAGATTGAGAGAATGAATTAAAAAAAAGACCCATCTATTTGCTATGTACAAGTAACCCACTTTAAATATAATGATTTAAGTAGGTTAAAAGAAAAAGGACAGAAAACGACAAACCATGTAAACACTAATATAAAGAAAGCTGGAGTACCTGTATTCATATCAGATAAAGTAGACTTAAGAGCAAGAAAAATTACCAGAAATAAAAAGGGTCATTACATAATGATAAAAGGGTCAATTCAGTAAGAGGCATAACAATCCTAAATATGTACACATCCATCTAACAGAAGAGTCTTAAAGTAAATGAAGCAAAAAGAGAACTGAAAGAAGTAAAATCACAAATAGACGACTGCAAAATATTCAAGTAGTTGAAAATCAAAACACTTCTAAATCATTCACAATCAAAGACTAAGTCTCAAGGAAAATTAGAAAATATTTTGAACTGAAAGAAAGTAAGCAATCTATCAAAATTCATGGGGTACGCAAAATGTGTGGGGTCCTTTATACAGAGGGAAACTTATAGCATTAAATGTTGAAATTAGAAAAGAAAGGTCTCAAGTCAACAATCCAAGTTTCCACTTAAAGAAACAAGCAAAAGAGCAAAATAAAGCCAAAGCCAGCATTAGACAGGAAATAAAGATAGGAGCAGAAATCGGTGAAATTGAAAACAAGAGGAAAAAAATCAATGAAATCAAAATCTGGTTGAAATAATAAAATTGATACACCTCTAGCCAGACTGACCAAAGAAAAAAGACAAAACACACAAATTATCAATATTAGGAATGAAGAAAGATATCACTACAGATCCCACAGATATTAAGGTCAAACAACCCTATGCACATAAAATTAGAAACTTAGATAAAATGGACCAATTTCTGAAAAGCCACAAACTATCAAAACACATTCAAAGAGAAATAACACTAATAGTTCTTTAGCTATTAAAGAAATGAAAATCTTAATTTAAAACCTTTCAAAAAAATTTTTCTATGGAACAGTGCTGGAATTATTTCAAATAGGAACTACCTTATTGGACTTAGGAAAGAAAACTCATATGTAATTTAAAGACTTTCCCTCTTTTAACATATACTTGTATTCATTAGGTGGCTTTATAATTCAAAAGTCTAGTTAACTTGTTAATTATAAAACATATACATTTACATTGATAATAATGAGATGGCTTTATAATTCAAAAGTCTAGTTAACTTGATTGTTATAAAACATACACACTTCCATTGATAATAATGAGAATGCATGTTGTGCTGTATTTGACTCAATTTTTATCAATACTTCTTGATCTCATTAATGTGGCCAGTAAAGTTACTCTTAAAAGATCTCTGCTCATCAAAGTAAGTCAAAGATATTACTCTGTATTTCCATCAAGTGAATTATTAACTATACAAGAAGTCAAGTATTACTTGAATAAGTAATTAGTTAAATTACTCAAAGACAAACGTACTAATAGTTAAATCCCACAAAGCAGGATCCTTCAAACAACTGAAGTGGTCCTTAAAAGTGTAAAAATAAGTATTTATTACTTGAAAGTGCTAAAGCAGTGTTACATAAGAACCATAAGAAATTGCCAATTACCAATGGATTCAACTTAAAACAAAGGCATTCTGTTTGTATATGATTCAGTCTTCTCAAGAGTGCTAGTCACTTCCACCTGGATGGTATTATAATGAATTACCTTGGATGTTGGGGACTGAAGTTCACTCAACATTTACAAAACATAGTCTGAAGATTTTTCACAACAGTTATTTGCAAATCTAGGATATGAACATGTACTAGGAAAGGAGTACTTTGTATGTCTAAAGAACCTTTGTTTTACTTAGACTTCTCTGGAGTCTATTTTTAATTATTAAAAAAAAAAAAAAAAAGCTCTGTTGTCAAGTATAGATTCACTATGAATAAGTATTAAGATCCATTAAGGCTCAAAACGTCCTGAAGAATGCAACAAAGTTCCTAAGGTCATATCATCATTCCTTTGCTCAAATTCCTTTAATAACCTATCTCTCTGAGTCAAAGTCCTTACTAAGGGCCTACAGCCATTTCCTGCTTCTCTTTTCCCTCTATTCTGTCCACCCTAGCCTTCTTCACATTCCTTGAACGTGTAAGTACATACACTCCCTCCTGGGGGGGGGACCTTTGGATTGTTCCCTCTACCAGGAATGCTCTACTCAAAGATATCCATCTGCACAGCTCACCTCCTCACCTCCTTCAGATGTCTGCTTAAACGTCATCTCAAAATGGCCTTTTTTGACCAACCTATTAAAATAATACCCCTACTACAACCAACTATATTTTTCCTCCTGGTTTATTGTCTGTATTCCCCCTAAATTACAAGGAAGTGAGGCCTTTGTTTTATTCATTTCTGTATCCCTAGAGTCTAGAATAGCGTGGAAGGCTCTCAATAAGAATCTGCTGAACAAAAAGCAGCATGAAAAACTAGATTAAAAGTTGTTTTAGATACCAAACAAAGCTAAGAACACAGTTTGGAACCCTGCAGGCTCTGCTACTCAGAATGAAACAACTACCCTTTAGGAGAAAATATTTTATTTCCAACAAAATATACAGACAACACGTTAATGCTAAGTGCATGCATGCTGCAAGCCTGTAAGTACAGAACGCTTTGATTTATCGCACAACTTTGACTGGATCATTTTCCCACGATCCAAGAAATTCTGGCTAAAGATTTAAGAAATAATTGAGGCAGAGTTAACCCTTTAATAGTCAAGAATTAGAAAATATAGAATATACGAGTCTAAACCTCACAGTACAGAGAAAGATAACTGACATTGGAATTGGGAGTGTTGCCCCCTAGAGACACTGGGAGACAAAAAAGTCCTAAAAGGACTGCTCCTCTTTTCTTGGCGCCAGGAATGGGATGAACACTCAGTATGGGGGTGCAAGGGGGCATGGAGTTTGGGGTGGGCGAGGCCTGGACTCCTAGTAGGGTGGGAGTGGTGTAGCCGCGCCACCCTCTCTCCATAGATTTTAGCTCAGGAGAAAAGGGAGTGTAGACTACCCACTCCCAAAAAGGTTTGGGGGAGAGTTGCTGAGGGTAGATCCCTCCCCTTTCCCAAGGCAAGCCCAGGCCCCAGGAGGATTTCCCATTCTCCCACTCACCCGGCTCCCGGTTGATCTCGATGTCGAAGTGGCACTGCGGCCGGTCCTGCGCCCCCATCGCTACCTAGGCGACGGCAAGAGCTGCGAGACAGGGAGAGGAAAGTGGTCAAGTCGGGAGCCACGGCAGGGGCTGGGGCGGAGCCCGAGCCACGGTCGCCTCGCGCCAGCCTGTCGCGACAGTGCAGAACAGTAAGACGGCGTCCCCTCCCGCCCCGAGCCTCACGGCTCCCAGGCGGCGCGCACACAAACACACACAGCAGGTGAGCGCCTCACCTGGCTGGCCTCCAGCCTGAACAGCTCCCCGTGCGCAGAGGAGAAAGCGCGGCCACGGCGGCCAGAGACCAACGCCGCTAACGGACCACTACCCTTCCCCGGGCCCAGCCTCCTAGTGCCACGCTAAACCCCGCGAGAGTCGGGGCAAATACCGCGAGAGCACAGTCTCGAAGGGGGTGGTTAACCGAAAAGAGGTGCACGTAGGCGTGTCCCGGAGCTCTCTCGAGAAGCCTCCAGCCCCGCGCTCCTCTACTTGAACGGGTCCTTTTCTGCCCCGCCCCTTCCCTCCTTGCCATTGAAGTCAGTGGCCCAACCTGGGAGCCCTGGAAACTCTTGCGCTCTCTACTGGCATCGGCCCTCAAGAGCCGTGAACTTCCGCGCATCTCCCGATATCGCGAGGCTTCGCTGTTGACAGTCGCGAGCCAGCTACGTGCACGAAGTCGTTGAGGTTTAGTAAATCCACCAGACCTCTTAGCCCGAGAAGAAGTAGTTTAAGACGCCATCCGAATTTTAGACCATTCGTCTCACTTCGGAGGCCTTTTAGACTGAGATGTATGTGCGTTCCTGCTTTGGCGCCCGTGTCATTGGGATAGTTTCTGTTCGTGGCAATCCTGCATCTTCTAAGAGTCAGTTCAAGTCCTTTGTCCATTTTTTAATCGCTTTCTTCGTCTTATTGAATGCAAGAGTTCTGGATACAAGTGTTTGCTATATAGATGATATATGTATGTTCTGAGTCAAAATCTTTTCTTGATATATGATTGCGAATATTTTCTTCCAGTCTGGGTCTATTTTTTTTAATTGTTTTTGTTGGTAGCTGTGTAAAGTCGTTTTTAATATAAAGTCAGTTGATCATTTTATTTATTTCTCTGGAGTTCAGTTTCATCTGCAAAAGAAGAAAGATGAATACCGTTTATCTAAGATTATTTTGTGAGTCGAAATTATATTTCAGATGATTTGGTGGTAAGGTATGCTATTTGATCTGTGGTTAAGGAGAAGAAACTACCAGGACAAGGCAAGCCTGGCTAGCATCCACCAATAGGCCTGATACCTCCTTCTCATCCTCAAAAGTAGTGGAAAATGGTTATTCCAGGAATTTTTAAACTCAGGCTCAATTTAGCTGTGATTACCACAAACCCTTGGTAGGAATTTTCTGGTAATGATTCTAGGTATTTAAGCCTTTTAGAATGGGATCACACCAGCAGTTGCAACTTCAATGGATAAGGCTGTGACGGAACTAATCAGGAGTGCTAGAGGGGAAACTTGGATGAAATACATAATTTTCTAGAAAATAGAAATTACCATAGTTGAAATAGAAGGCTTGAATAAACCAGTAACCACTGAAGAAATTAAATTAATAATCTTAATCTCCCCCCAAACAACTGTGAAAGACATTGTGACACAACCAAATAGGAAATTTGATTATGGTCTAGATTTTAGATGAAACCTAAAGGAAATATATTTCATTTTGCTAGGTATGATAATGAAATTTTCGTTATGTAAGAAAAAGTCCTTGGTTTTTTAGAACTGCATACTTAAGTATGAAGGGATGAAAACACATGTCTATCTGGGATTTGCTTTAAAATGCTTCAAAGAAAAAAAGATATATTTTTAAATGGGTAATGAGTGAAATGACTGTGGCAAAAATCTTAATTGTTGCATCTAGGTGATAAGTATGTGGGGATTTTTTATTTATCTTTTCTATTTTTGTATATCCTTGAAAATATTCATAATAAAATCATTAATAACAAAAATGGTCTTTCCAAAAAAACACAAGGTCCAAATTGCTTCATAGGCAAATTTTACCAGATCCTCGAGGATCAATAATCCCTTTCTTAATCAAAATACTTCAGAAAATAGTAAAGGAGAGAGAGCTACCTAATTTATCTTGTGATACCAAGACCAAAGATGTCAAGAAAGTTACAGATCAATCTCATTATAAACATAGATTTAAAAATCCAAATATTGAGAAATGTAGTTTAGCAGTATTTAAACCCCAAATATCAACCTAATTGGCTTTAACTCAAGAATGCAAAGATGGTTCAACAGCAGAAAAATCTGTTCCTATAATTCACTATATTAACATATCAAAGAAAGGACACATGATTATCTCAGTGGCGTGTTGGTTATCCATATATTGCCTCTCGGGTCCTTTAGTATATCCTGCATAATAACACAATTCAGCCTCTAGTAGGGATCCCTACTCCAACCTCTCCCCAAAGTAACTTTTATACTTTTATAACTTAAGAAAGGGAGACAAGAAGTGAGTGAAAGGAATCCAATGAGAAGATATAAACACAATTCTGCCTTATTTCCTTATACCATTTTTTTAAATAAAAGGATATTCTATATCTTAAATGGGGAATTGTGCAGAAAAGAATTAATGTAATAAGCCTGGGACTGCTATCTTTAGAAAGGCCTACTTACCAGGTTGGCCCTTGGGTGATCTCAATGCAAACTTGAATGGTAATGTTTCTTATAGAAATCCTTCATTATAAGAGTGCCTCACTATGCCTAAACTATTTGCACAAACATAAGGTTTATGCAGAACACCTGCTTTCCTGTTGAAAATCTGAACTTTTGGCATGTGCTAGGCAGAGGATGCATATGTGACCAGTCTCTAATAAAAATTTGGAGCATTGAGTCTGTAATGAACTTCCCTGGCAGACATTTCTCACATGTTGTCACAGTTCATCCCTGGAGAGATTAAGCTGGTCCCATGTGACACCACTGGGAGAGGGAAATTTTAATCTGGTTTCCTCCAGGCTTCTCCCCATGTGCCTTTTCCCTTTGCTGATTTTGCTTTGAATTCTTTTGCTATAATAGGTCATAGCTGTGGGTTCGACTACGTGCTAAGTTCTATGAGTCCTTCTAGCCAGTCATCCAACCCGGAGGTAATCTTAGGATCCATGAAGCAAAAACAGAAATATTACCAGAATTTGCTAATAAAAAAAAATCTATGTATACTGAAAATTTGAAAACATTTATTTTGGAAAACCTGAGTCATTAGTTGAGAGCTGCTCCCCAGGGGATAATCCCCAGGATCTACTAGCCTAGCCTTGGGAAAAGTAGACTTCCAGTTTTAGGAAAAAGTCTTCAGGGATAGAGATACAGATATGGACTGCCGAGAATCAGTTGGAAGACAAAGGAAGAAAGTTCAATGCAGTTGGAGTAAAATTAAGGGAATGAGTGTTGGAAGCTGACAGCTTCTGCTACAACTGGGAATTTTTTGTTTGCAGACAAAGGAGTGCTCAGGAATTCAAAAGCATAGATTTTTTTCTATGATATATAAGAAGGACTTGATAATTTCCACATGGAGCTCCTGTAGCCTCATCTAAACAGTTTCTTGGGCATCTCTGGCCCTGCATGGTTTCCTGATCTGTGCCTGGGTATGGGTCTCTTTTATTTTGCCAAGCTTATTAGGAGCTCCCTGAAAGCAGGGCCTAGTGTCCCTCCTCTATTTTCCTCACTGTAAAGCCCAGCACAAGGCCTGGTCAAATGAGGGCTCACATTATAATTGAATCGATGAGCACATTGATGAATACTGTTCTATAATGAACTCAAGAAAGGGAAAAAAAAAAAGACAAAGTTGGAATGAAGCATCTTGCTTCTGCCTGCACTAGTTCCCTTGATCACATATCAGGTTCCTTGTTATTCATTTTAGTTGAACTATTACTTTCCCAGGTCATCCCTGACTCCATAAAGTAGCCATCCAAACACTCTCCAGAATATTCTCTGTAGAGCATTTATTACCATGTGAAGCTTTCCATGATGACTTAAGAGAATGCCCTAGTGACTAAAGAGAACATCTGGATTCTAGAGGAACCTGTGGAATTTTTATTGGGAACAGATTAACTTTAAATTGCTTTTATGAAAATGGAATCAAATAATACATGTGTGAAGTACAGTAATAGGAAAATAAAGATAGTACGTATCCTGCTCAAGAAATATACTCACTAATGGAAGTTTACTGCAAAAGCTCAAAGGCACATAAGATAGCATTGAGCATCATTTCTTCCCTAGCCACATAGTTACTTGGAGTCCCCAAAGGTCAGACTGTGGTGTTCAGAAGCCTCACGAAGAAGTAGAAAAATAACATTTTGTGGAATAAACCTGACCTCAAATTATCTGCTCTTATTTTAGCTACTATACCCTCATCCCAGAAGAATGTGATAATGACAGAAGTCACCAGTTGCAAATCCAGGCTTGGAAACCAAAGACAGCAGTCTCTGCTGTTGGGAGAGCAGTTTGACCCTGAGTTGGAAAAAGACTGACTGGCTGAATGGAGGCTGTACTCTTGAAGCAGGAGGTCCTCTGAGAAGATGGTTAATTTAGGCTGGTCAGGTTTGGTCTTTCACAACTGTACCAAACTCTGGGTCCTTCAAAAGTGATGGCAGATTCTTGTACTTCAGGCTGTCTCTGAGGCGGATATGTAGAGATGGGCTGGGATGCTAACGATGACAACCTCCTGGCCACTTCTCCTGTGTATCTCTCCCAGAAAGGAGTTGTCTAGAGTGTAGGGTAAACTGTGTCTAAAGCAGCCTTGACTGCTCTCAGAGGCTCTGATTTGCCCTGATTCAGATCTCTGCCTGCGGACTGAAATATCCAAGACAAAAGGAGGGGAACACAGCAGGTCACAAACCCCTTTACTGAGGAGGAGAGTTGGGCTTTGTCTTCAGGTCTGTATACCTCCAGCCATGCAGGAAGCTTCACTTGACTGCTGTAGGCCACACGGGCTTGCTCAGAGCCCATACTCTCTGGCATTGGAGCCTCTGTTGCTCTGTCACAGACCCTCACCCACCTTGCCAGTTGCAGATAATCCCTCAAGGTCAGACTCACCTTGCGCTGGCAGAAGCCCACTTCTGGGGCTGCCTTTGACTTTCTACTTTTTTCTATTTCCTCTGACATCTGGGGCTCACTTGGCCACAAAGGCTACTTATTAATGAAGGGGATGCTAACTCCCCTGTAGGCAACCCCCAGCCAGTGTCTCTCAGGTGGACACTTCTGGGACATTCTATATGCTTTTCCTACAACGATTGAGTCCCTATTGCCTATAGCAGTGACCTCCCTAATAAAACCCTTTTATTGGCTCTGTCTCACTCTCCCCACCACCTTATCTGTGCTTCTTCAGATCATCTCCCAAATAAACAACCCGCACCAAGGCCTCTTCTCAGGCTGTGCTTCAGGGGAGGTCTGAATGAAAACACCAGCCTGTGTGCTCACATTCCAGCCAGAGCCAGGTCCTATGCAAACAAGTGAAGCTGCCTAGTAAAGGGAGGCAGCTGCCTTCCCACTCCAGCTGCTGGTTGCTCTGTGGATCTCTAAGGCCAGCATTGCTAGAAATCCAGGCTTTAATGGGAAATCTCATCTTTAAATGTTAACAACTAATTCAAAATAAAAACAGTGCACAGTGCCCACCCACCCTATCTGCTGACCAGATCAGGCCCATGAGCAGCCCACTTGGCAGAGTATGGGCACCAACCCCAAGACCAGTATGGAAAGGAGACCATTAGCAGGCTAGAACCCTAAAGATAGCAGGATGGGCAAGGGAGCAAAGAACAGGCCCCCTCCCTGGGACTTGAGAAGGCCGAGAAAGGGCCAGCGCCCTCAGATGACACAGCAGAGCCAACACACAATCAGTGACGACCATGTGCCCTGCTCTCAACTATGTTTTCTCAATCTCACAACCTCAGGAGGCAGATGCAGCTTTGATTACTCCCATTTTAGAGGTGAGGCAACAGCTTTCAGAGGTTGATAGATTTGGACTCAAAATTAGGTCTCTCTTCACTATTTTCACCTTACAGCTTCCCTAGGTTGCAATCTTTGAGCCCAGAGAAAGGAGCAGGAACCTGATATTCTAAGTTTGGGTTTACTTAAAATAATCTCTTTGCCTTGTTTTACAGATAAGTCTCAAAAGGGAAAAGTTATTTATAAAACAAAGCCAATAGTGCTCACTTAGGCAGCACATACCAGAACAAAGCCAATAAAGGCAGAGGGAATAATAAAATAGAAATGTTTCAAGCAGTTGATTGTACCATTATATAATCCCTACTGGAATAATAGATCAAAGACCACTAGATCATAATTTAAGTGAAAGGCTTTTGGGAACTTAGTAATAAATCAGGTCACTTCCTGCTGTGATGGAAACACATTTACCTATCACCTTCTATGATGTATTCTTGCAAAAATATTAGAATCTGTGTCTGAATGAGCCTCTAGATCTACCAGCTTATAGGAAAAGTGGGCAAAAGTGGGACATATTTAATGACATAACAGGGATACAACTAGGTAAATCCAGAATTTGACAAATTTTAGGGCAAATGACCTAGTTTTTTCCACAAATGGCAAAGAAAAACGAATGGTTAAGTATTTTTAAAGAGACTTAAGGGACAGCAACAGAAAACAAGTCTGTGAATCTTATTTGGATCCTAATTCAGACCAAGACACTTTGTGATAATTGAAGAAAACGATTAAAGGGGTTCAGGACACGCTACTCAAAAATATGGCACGGGGCATATTGAATATTTTAAGCTGAAGGAATTGGAGAAATGGCAGATGCTGGAAAGACTCCTTGACCTTCCCTGAAGCAGGTCAGGAGACCCGCATACGAGAGGGGTCCTCTCTATCCCCGGAGGAAAAGAGCATCCTTATCTCTCTGAGGGACATGGAAACTGAACAAACAAGCCTTGCTGTTTCCTCCAGTTCACTACACTTAGCTCATACCCTTTTGTCCTCTCGCCTTTTCCCGACTTTCCACTCTTCATCAAAACCAGTATAAAAACGATCACATTCAACGGCTTCTTCATTTCTTTATGAAGGCTCACGTCACACAAAACTTCTATTAAATAAATTTGTATGTTTTTTTTTTTTGTTAATGTCTTTTGCTCCAGTCCCAGCTGAGAATTTTAAAAGAAAGGTATTTTTCCTCCTCTATATTATGTTATTAGATATTAGGTAATAATTATAAATTATTATTAATTTTGTGAGCACTGATAATGGTGTCGTATATATTGTCCTTACGGTTTTTCTGAAAAACCAAAAGAACACTTATTACATGAAAATTTCTATACCTCAATATTAGTCTTTTGTGGAAAGACTTTATTTCAAAGCAAACCGAAAAGAGCAGTCAGGAGTTCCACAACTAAAAACTCTGTAGAAGAGAGAATAGTTACTTGTCCATCTGGCAGGGTCTCATTCTGGAGTCTCACCAATTCCTCCTCATCACCAACACCTGCTAAGTTTCCTCTTCAGGTTGAAAAAAAGGAGCCTTGAAGAATCCCATGTGTTGTTGTTTTTTTTTAATCCAAATATATCTATTTCAAGAAAGAGGACACTTGGAGGCAACTTAATTGAGGGAAACTGTTTAATTATTAAAATAAATATTTACATTGAAATACAGTTAACTTGGTAGCTTCTTCACATTCTCATACCTTTAAAAGAGCCACAGAGGTTTCATTCATATTTTAAGCAGCTGAGTTGGTAAAGCTCCTGGCTCCATTTCTCAGGAAACGGATTACATTCAATTACTCCTCACAACAGCCAACTGGAAGATTATTCCATTACTTTTGAAGGACTGGTTGGGTTGGCATCTGCAATGGTAGCCAAATAAATGAGATTTCTATGTAACACATGTTGATACCTATGGGTGAGAAACAGGCAAAAATTAGAGGCTTGTTTTTACTGAACATGAACTAGAAACTGGAAAATAATTTACCTTCTCCAGTGGAATGGTTTATCTATTAATTGGATGATTCAGTGTTATCAACTTTCTTGTTTAACACATTTAAGGAAAAATATCCAGAATGTTACCTGTTCTCACTCATCACTTCCATAGCTACCTCTCTAGGCCAAGCTGTTATCATTTCTTGCTTAGACTGTAGTATTGAACTGTAGTATTGTCTCCTAACTGGACACCCTGCTCTACCTTTGTACCTCTGCCCTATTCTCTATATATCAGCCCGAGTGATCACTGTACAATTTAAGATCATGCCCTACTTCTGTTTAAAATCTTCCAAAGGTTCCATCTCATTCTGAGTAAAGCTGAGTCCTTCTTATGGCCTATAAGGTCCTATGTAACTGAGGCTTCTAGTTACCTCTCTGATCTCATCTCCCAGCACTTTCCCTTTGTTCACTGAGTTCCAGCCACAGTAGTCTCCTTGCTGTCACCTGAAGCTAACTATCCAGCACACTACAGCCTGGGGGGATCTACGCAAATGTCACATCAGAGATACAATGTATAAAACAATACCCCTCCCTGCACTTACCTGGCTTTATTCTTATTCAAAGAGCTTATTAGCAGGGGCCTAATTATATAATTTCCTCCCTCTAGATGCGAGAGTCTAGAATGTAAGCTCCAGGACAGCAGAGCTAGTATCTGTTTTGGTACTGATTCCCCAGTAGCTGAAACAGTGCCTTGTACTTATACAATATCTATTGAAAAACTTAAGGGACAAGATACTTCCATGATCCATGTGAACTTTCTATAGTAGAGATTCTCAACCGGGGGGGGACAAAAAGACAAGCGTGGCCTCTGCAATGTGAAAAAGACCACCAGATTTTGATAATTTTTAACCCATATGTTGAGAATCACTGCACCAAATGTAATCTTTTACAACTATTTTCCATATAGAAAAATGAGAAAGTGTTTACTATAAACTTAAAAAAAAAGAAAAGAAAATTACCAAATGCCAGAGTCAAATGTAGACTTATCTATCCAAAGGTAGATATCTCTATTATTACATCCAGCTGTTCAGTGAGGGGCTGTAGGCACTTTTTTTAGAGGACGAGGAAAGCATGGCTTTTTAAAACATGCCTTCAGTAACAATGAAATATCTTTTAACAATAAATGAGGTGTAATTCCTGAACTACATTTAGAAAAGAGATTATTTCCTCTCGTTTTGATATATGGTTAGAGAGCACATTAAATTACTGTGCAGAATTTGCCTTACCTTACCTTGGAAATCTTTTTTTTGGTCTTTGTGTGTTACAAAGTTAGAAATGGGAGTGAACTTAGCAGTTAAATGGTCATGACTTCCTCACTTAACAGAAAAAGGATGAGCCAGGAATCCATGGGAAAGTGGCCACCACTCTCATCTCCTAATACTAGTTTTCCTTGTGCGCTCCTCCCCATCCCTGTTGTCATCAGTTGTCATGGCTACATGTGAAGGAGGCAACTGCAATGAGCATAATCCAAGTTTTGAAGAGGGTGCCACGTCTGATTCTGGGCTTCACAATGTACTGTCTCTTTGGTCTTTGGCAGGTAAGTAACCTGACTCATCTGCAATCTCCCAAGACTCCTATCAGGCCCGCTGCTGTATCACTACGAAGGCTTCCCCTCCACTCAAAGGGGAGGGAGTTGGGGACTTACTGGACGCACTCATAGGCCCGGCCTTTGTTCTGATACTCCACGATGCAGCGGATCAGCTGGTCATTCTCCTCCAGAAGCTGAAAGATCATAAAGAGGGTCAGCGCAGCGCGACATCGAGACGTTAAGTAACCTGCCCAAAGGTCTCATAGCCCAATGGCGGGCTGTCCCGCCCCAGCTCCTTTGCTGACTTTGTTCCCATCTCACTTGTACCATTGAAAGTCAATACCCTAGGCATCCCATAAGTCTCAGATGGGCTGCCGCTCATTCCAGGAAGCTACCGCAGCCCTTCCGGTTCTCGGCTAAGAAACCCAATCTCTCCGCCCGCGTTAGCGCTCACCTGCTGGATTGTCTCCTGATTGACCTGTGCCTTGCCTCTCAGCCAGTCCGGGACGAAGGCCACCGACATCGCAGGAAGCCAGACTGGAACGCGGTCTTAGGGTCCGCGGACCCCGGCGCGGTTAGAACACGGGTCCTCCCTCCTAGAGGGCGGGGAACGGACGGAACGTCGCTTGTGATTGGGCGCGCAGGAGCGACGCTCAGCGTCCCTCTCGGACCCGCCCCTGGGGCTCCTGAGCCATCGGCGGGTCCTTTGCGTTTGCGCAGTCTGGAGATTTAACGTGGGTGGGTCCGTCATCAGCTGGTTGGATTCTAGGCGCAGTGCACCGTGCAGGCAGGAGCACCGTGCCGGGCTCACACGAGAATCGGGGTTGGAACCCAGATGTCTGGCCCCAGGTCCACTCCTTTCGACACCACTCTTGTGCCTCCATTTTTGCGTTTGCAGCGTGAACCCTGGGCATTGCCTCCTGCCAACCAGACCTTGCAGGGCCCAAGAAAATACTGGTTTCACCCTTTGCTGAGAAGAGAGAAACTCGCGTAAATGCCTATTTTTCCTTAGATTTACAACCCTAAAAAGCGGTATTATTTTCTCCATTTTACAGATGAGAAAACAAGTTAAGTAACCTGCTCAAGTCCTCATAGCTACTAAGGGCAGAGGCCGTCTTGCTTTAGAATCCTCACTCTTAACTGCTATCCCATACTGCCTATGCACCGCCTGCAGAAGGGGTTTGCTGAGAGATACAGGGAGAAAGCGGAGCTTACCCTCCTGGGCCACGTAATTATACCGTTGGCAACCGCCCAAACTCTAAAGTGGTTGTCTTCTTGCTTGTCCAGCCCACCCATGCTGGACATAGGAACAAGCTCGGTTTTCCCTGAAGCACAGAGTGAGCAGCAGGCACATTCTTTAGGATGGACGTCTTGGAAGTCTACTTCTCAAAAGAGGTCTGGGTGCAGTTCTGCCTCCTAGAGCATCATTTCCCTGAGTGGTGGCCCAGATCCAGAGCAGGCTCATCATCTGCTTTTGTTAATCTTTTCCACCACAATCTATCTATCTATCTATCTATCTATCTATCTATCTATCTATCTATCTTTCTTTCTTTCTTTCTTTCTTTCTTTCTTTCTTTCTTTCTTTCTTTCTTTCTTTCTTTCCTTTTCTTTTCTTTTCTTTTCTTTTTTTAAATTCAACCCTATGAGGAGGCAGCTTTCGTCTCATTTCACAAATGGATAAACCCAGTGGGAGAAGTGGGGCAACGTGCCTGAGCTGGGCCAGGTCTCAGGGCTTCCTGGTCCCCAAGCCTGTATTGCTATCCCCAAACCAGGCTGCCTCCCCAGGAAAAGTCCCCAGAGGTTCTGCAGAAAACAGAGTGGACAGAGGAGAAACCATCAAGAGCAGCATGCAGGCCTTGATTAGTCCTACTCAGCCCCATTCCTGTTTAGACAAATGAGGAATGACAATGACATCAGATAGAGTTAAGGTGGGGCAGGTGCAGGGGACCAACCTGGGCCAGCATACAGAGAAAGCCCTCCAGGAGAACAGATGTCTCAGTGTAAAGAGGAAGTGGAGGTTATGCAGGTGACAGGTGTTCAGAGTCTTGGTTCTTTCCTAGGATCTAAGGGAGCCATGGCTGGTTTAAGGTAGAGAAGTAATGGCATCAGGGATGCATTTTAGAGTTTTCCTGGTGGAAGGTGAAAGGCAGGTGAGACAGCCAGATGAGAAGCAAAAGGAACAGTGAGAAGGCAGGTGTGCAGGCCAGAGATGGTGGGAGCAATTTAAAAAAGTATGTGCATTTGAAACATTAGGAGTAGAGTCGGCAGGCCTGAGTGACTTAATGGTGGAGGGAGAGGAAGAAGGAGGAATTAGGGATGACTTCTGGGTTTTACGTTGGGCAAATCAGACTGGTGATGCCATTTCATGGAGGTAGGGAAGAATGGACAAGAAGCTGGACTGGAAGCGAGATTGACAGATTCAGTTGTGGACATGTACAGTTTGAGGTGATGACATATGGAGATGTTGAAGTTTATGGCTGGCTATTTGGATCTGGAACTCAGGGCCAAAGACTTGGCTGGCATTATAAATTTTAAAAACCATCACTTGTGGGAACTGACTGGAACCATGCAGTGAATAAGACTG
Organism: Macroglossus sobrinus; assembly: GCA_004027375.1. Lineage (NCBI taxonomy): Eukaryota > Metazoa > Chordata > Mammalia > Chiroptera > Pteropodidae > Macroglossus > Macroglossus sobrinus. The sequence continues at coordinate 128,121 of PVKZ01003166.1, forward strand.
CCCAAGGAGAGGGTGTTGGTTTCCCTCACAGCAGAGGAAAAGGAACTATGAAGGAGAATGAGAGGAGAAAGATACTAGAGATATACGAGGAAATCCAGGGCAGTGTGAGATAGGACAAACAGCAATGACAAATGATGTTGAAAGGTCAAGCAAGATAGAAAGTAGATCTTTGATGACTTTAATGAGGGAACTTTTAGAAATATGGTGAGGCAGAAGTCAGAGTTGCAGAGGACTGAGAAATTAAGGGAAAGGTGAAGCAATAGAGTCTTCAAACATAGGCCACTTTTTCCAAGAAGTTTATCTGTACAGGGGAGAAAGAAAAGATGGTAGTTGGAGGGGCAGAAGTAGGTGGCAAAGGAGTGGCATCACTTTAATGGTTGCCCTTTCCTCAGTGAAGGAAGCACATGGGAGAGCAAGTGGGTAGAAAAGTGTGAGTATTGGGGAGCCTGTAGGAGATTTTGAAGTTGCTGTTGGGGAGAAATGGAGCCAACCTGGCAAACACAGGACTGCTGGGCAGTATTGCTGACCTGGTTGAGACTAGCAATGTACAAACATAGCACTGATCTGTGTGGTTGTGGGATTGTATTCAACAGCACTCATAGCCCAGAAGCAGATTCAGAGAAGGCAGAGGCTGGATTTTTCCAGGGTTGGAGTGCTGCTAGGCAGGTGTGACAAAAAGAAACTGTACAATGGAGGTATGCATATTGGTACGCATTTTGGGAAGAATGTGATGGAAGTGGTGAACCCTGGACTCCCAGCTGATGGAGAAGGAAATGAAGCCTGGAGGGAGGTGATAAATAGAACAAAGTAGAAGGACAAGTGGACTTCAGGCTTCTTCAGGTTGGAGAACAGTGGGAGGAATCCAGAGAACATCTAAAGGAGTCAAAGATCAGGTATCTGCATTTTCAACTTCAGAGGTAGGGTTCTTCTGTGGTGATGCAGTGGTCTGCACTGTGACCCTGGAAGTGGAGGGATGGAGGCCTGGAAGAGAAGCCTCTGGAGCCTAGAGCCAAAATGCTCATCACATTGTTGTGCCTGAGCCACACCAACTGCACCAGAGGGCGCAAGGCCCTATTCTAAATCACTCACTCTGCAAGTTCTTAGACTTTGGTACCGCATCCAGGCTGGCAGGAGGCTGTGCTCTTTGGTTCGCCTATCTCCCGCCCAGCCACGCGAACAGCGGAACCCACGCCCAGGGCGTGTCACGCCATTAGGCTGAATCTCCTTGCCTCTGCATGTCAGTCCTGTCCGCTACCCTGGCAGGAATCGAGCTTACACCGCGAAGCCTCCTCGCGCCTCCAGACGTGGGAATTACAGTCTTGGACCTCAAACCCAAGCATGTGAGAGTCAGGAGATGTGTAGGAAAGTTGGGAGGCGCGCTCCTCATTCACGCCCCCTCTGCATTTGGGTTGCAGCCCTTTAAGAACCGGTTCACTAACAACTCCGTCGGGACTGGAGGTGGAGGCGCGCCAGGATTGGTCGGTTCGAGTGCGCGTGTCGCTTAGCAGCAGCGAATGGGGGAGGAGGTTCAAGACTCACGCATGCGCACCGGCGCCTACCTGCGCCCGGGCCGCCAGTGACCGGGCCGGGTTCGCCCGGTGGGCTAAGCTTGTGGAGGAGGTGGCGGGTGTCGCCGCGGCACCGAGGCAAGCCGCTGACTCCTGGAGGCCGCCGTCCAGGCGAGGTGAGGGATGGCGGGCGGAGGCGGGCGTCGCGGCCTGTCACCGAGAGCAGGCGGGGTCGGGTGTGGCACAGGGCGGGTCTGGAGAGGAGACCCTAGGCCCGCCCCTCCCTCTGGCGGAGCCTAGTCCCACCAGGCTTCGTGGGGTTTCTCGGAGTCATCTGTCTCCCTTTCTTCCGCTGGTTGCTCTCCAGACTCCGGATCCACCCAAAGGTGTGCGCCAGCAGGAACCCTCAGCTGACAGATGCGCGTAGAGCGCTGCCCCCAGGGGGAGGAGATGGGGTGTGTCCAAAGGGGAGAGCTGGCGATTGTTTTCTTAATTATCCACGAAGCTCGCGTCAGAGTATTGTTTAATTTTAATAGCAAACTTCCCTTAGCATGCCGATATTAAATGAATTGGTTTACCAAATACTGGATGCGCTGGACTAGCTTTTCTTAACGTCAGGTGTAGGAGGTGGTGGTGTACATTTGTGTCCATCGTAGGTTTACATCCAGACCTCCAGAACCAGAAGGATAAGGCACTCCGGGAAAAATTAGGAGTGTAGGAATCAAAGCCACAAAAGAAGATTACCAGCGGTAAATACTGATCGGTGAAATTTATGACATCAGCAGAAAAAGAAAATAAACCTCAGATCAATGGCTAGAGATAGTCATTCAATTTGACATAGGAATTAATCTCAAAGATAATTTTAGTAAATAAAAATGTAAATAATTAAGAGTGGTTTAGTATTGCTAAATAGAATTAAATTGACCTAATAGCGTTTTCTCTGGAAAATATATTTTAAACAATGTTGTCAGAGCTTTAAGTGTTTATGTTTATAACACAGAGGACATTCCGAAGTTTTTGATTCTTAGAAAGAGCCTCAGAGATCAACTACATCCAAAAGATGACTGATGGTCAAAGAGGAAAACTGATTTATTCAAAATAATACCATGAGTAAGGAACAGTTGTAACAAGTGAAACATTAGGCCTTGTTCCTTCATCTATTAACAGGTCTGTGATTAGTTTTGAGCATCAGTGCCCAAGAGGCAATTGTTTTAGAGAAATAGAGTAACTGTAATTCCAAAGAGTGGATTTAGAAAAGCAAGAGTATAGTGGAAAGATCATAGGTTTTTGAACATTTTGAGTAATGAAGTTTGGTTTTGAATCCTGGCTCTACCACCTGAGCCTTGGAGCTACAATTTTCACACCTGTCTTGTGTAGATTATGTCTACCTCACAGTTATGAGCATTAAATAACATTATCAGTGTATAAGTTTCTAGCCCAGTACCTGACATATAATAATAGTTACTATCGAGTTTAGCCTCTTACTCTTCCTAGTTCTTAAATGATAGAGTTGACCTCTACCCTCTTCTCAACCCCATCCCCAAGCAATGCAGAACTAAGGAGCCTGCATGATCTGCAATTTAGCCAGTTCTCAAGTCCTGTGACTTAAGGTGAATTCAGTAAGGGTGACATAACTCAGTTTTGTCTTTGTCTTCTGTATTGTGTATTTGAGGAGTGGGCAATACGCCTTCTTGTGAAACACGAGTGAAAACTTGTGTTCGAATATTTGTATGCCAAATGAAACTTGTTTTGCTTGTTTAAATTACTTTTTCTGTGGGGCCTGGTCATTTAATGCTGTATTTCTTTCCGCTTTTCTTTCTTTCTGGAGGAAAGAGGAGGAATAAGTGTGATGAGTGTTTGGGACAGGGTCAAGGTCAAAGGGCAGGTAAAAAAAAAAACCAGTGGGAACAAGGGTGGCCTCCAACTAGGCACAGAATCTTTGCTAATAGAATGGAGATAATCTGTGACATGAACAGTTTATAAATAGAGCTGAAAAGAGGATTTAGGAATTGGAAGAGGCAGATTAAAATATTTTTATTAAACCTAGTAGTACCTTGGGTGCTTTATGTTTGATTACTACTTCAGTTTCTACTTTTAAGAAATTCTATCTTTATAAATTTCTTTCTCTTTTTCTCTCCATAGAGATTTACTGTGGGAAATGTTAAAAATATAGATCAGAATATGGCAAGATCTGCAAATCCACATTGCTTGTTTCAGGGAGCAATAATAAGGCAGCCCCCTAGGAAATTCATTCATTTGCTTAGCAGTTTTTATTGAGGACTTCCTAATATGTGGCAAGTCTAGTGCCAGGTTACAAGGTCTGCTGACCTATAGAAGATACCGATAAGACCTGGAAGATAGACTAGTGTACCAGGGTGAGCACTCTGAGGCTGCTTTTGTCCTTGTGTAATTGATAACTTTTTTTCTGTAATTATGGTATGATTGTCTAGATTAATTCCACTGCTTTCCTGTTTTAAACTAAATACTAGTTATCTGTAGGCGGCTTTTATTTTAACGAATCCTGAGATGGTAGTGCCTTCCCACCTGGAAATGTCATGAAGTTGTAGAACTGCTCAGTGTAAAATAATGTGCCCTTCAGTATTCATGCACAGATCATCAGAACTACAGTTAATTAGCAGAAGAGATTTTTCTAGTAGAGATATTTAAAAAATGACATTTGAACATAAAAAGTGTGAGTATGATTTAAATAAGTGGTATAAAGACCCTAAGTTAATACTTTTCTTTCAACTTTTATTTTAAAATAATTAGTCACAGGAAGTTGCAAAGATAGTACGGAGAGGTCCCATTTACCCTTTACCTAGCTTCCGCCTTTGATTACATCTTACGTAACTATAGTATAATATCAAATCCAGGAAATTAACATTGATATAAAGGGTGTATAGTTCTATGTCGTTTTATCGTGTGCAGATTTCTGTAACCACCGTCACAATCAAGATACAGAATCATTCTATCACCACAATGATTTTCCTCTTGCTGTCTCTTTATAGTCACACCCATTCCCCTCTCCCTCACCGTCCTTAACCCTTGGAGACCATTAATCAGTTCTTCACTTCTATAATTTTGTTGTTTTCAGAATGTTACATAAAATAATTCATATATATGTGACCTTTTGATATTGGCTTTTTTTTTTACTCACCCAAGGCTCTTGCCGTTTATCCAAGTTGTTCTGTTTCAATAGTTTATTCCTTTTACTGCTGAGTAGTACATGGTATGAATGTGCTGTGTTTTGTTTAACCATTCACTGTTTGTAGGGCATTTTGTTTGTTTCTAATGTGGGGCTATTACGAATAAAGAAAGCTATTATGAACAATCGTACACAGGTTTTTGTATGGATATAAATTTTCACTCCTCTGGGATAAATGGCCAGGACCGTGACTGATAGATCATTTGGTAATTGCATGTTTAGTTTTACAAGACACTGCCAAACTGTTTTCCAGAGTGACTGTACTATTTTATAGTCCTACTAGTAACGTAAGAGAGATATAGTTTCTACATGCTTGCCAGCATTGAATATTGTCACTTAAATTTTTTTAGTTCTTCTCATAGATATTTAGTATTATCTCATTGTGATCTTAAGTTGCATTTCCCCTAATAGCTGGTGATGCTAAACATCTTTTCATGTGCTTGTTCACCATCTGTATACACATCTTCTTTGGCGAAATGTTTCACGTGCTTTGCGCATTTTCTAACTGGGATTTTTTTTTTTTTTTTTACTATAGAATTTTAAAAGATCTTTATAAATTCTAGATATCTAGAGTCCCTTCTCAGGTATGCGGTTTACAAATATTTCCTCCCAGTCTGTAGCTTGTCTTTTCATCCTCACATGGGCTTTTGCAAAGCAAAAATTTTCAGTTTTGATGAAATCCAATTTGCTGATTTTTCTTTTATGGCTTTTGCTTTTGGTGTCATATCTAAGAACTCTTCCCTGGGTCCTGAAGATGGTCTCCTATGTTTTCTTCCACTTTTATAGTTTTACTTTTTATATTTTGAGTTAGTTTTTACTAAGGGTGTGAGGTTAGGTCAAGATTTTTTTTTCCTTATCCATTACTCCATCATCATTTGTTGAAAAGACTATCCTTCCTCCAGTAATTTTTTCCCTTGCACCATTGTCAGAAATCATTTGACTGTACTTGTGTAGGTTTATTTCTGGGTTCTCTGTTCTATTCCACTGATCTATATGTCTGTTCCTCTGCCAATACCACACATCTTGATTACTGTAGCTATATAATAAGTATTGAAATAAGATAGCAATTGTCTTTCCACGTCACTCTTTTCAAATCATTTTAGCTATTTTAGTTTATTTTCCTTTCTATATAAATTTTAGAATTTTTTTCTATATCTACAAACTATTTTATTGATATTTTTACAGAAATTGCATTAAACCTGTATGTTAATTTGGGGGAGAATGAACATGTTTACTATGTTGAGTCTTCCAATCCATGAACATGATATATCTCATTTATTTAGAACTTTTTTGATTTCTTTCAGCAGTGTTTTGTAGTTTAATAGAACATGTAAGTCCTATACATGTTTTATTAGATTTACACCTAAGTATTTCATTTAAAAAGTTATAGGAGTGCCTCCATAATGTAGTGGTTAGCATGTCTGCTCTAAATACCTGGGTTCACACCCCAGGTGGAGCCACAGACCATACCCTGGGTGTGCCAAGCCCCCCAGTGTGCTGGGGGTGCTAGGCCCTGGGTGTGTGCCGTGAGCATGTGGGAGGAGACTCCCCACCTTCAGATATCCAGTTCTTAAGGGGAGACTGCAACATCCATAGGTCAGGAGTGGAAGTGGAGGCGGGGGGAATTAAAGAGGGGAAAGACAAAGTTATAGCTTTATTGAGATCATTTTTTGGAGTGATTGTAAATAGTGTTTTATTTTTAATTTAGTTTCTACATGTTCATTACTAGTATATAAAAATACAATTGATTTTTGTATGTTGGTCTTATGTTTTGCAATCTCGTTGAACTAGAAGGTTTTGTTTTTGGCTCTTTGGAATTTTCCATGTAGACAATTATGTCATCTGAAAATAGGAATAATTTTGTTTCCTCCTTTCCTGTCTATATGCCTTTTATTGCTGTTTCTTGCATTATTACACTGGGTAGAACTTCCAGTACTGTTTTTAATAGTCCTGGTGAGAGCAGACATTCTTCATCCTGATTTTAGAGGGAAAGTGTTTACTATTAAGTATGATGTTAGCTGTAGGCTTTCTGTGGATCCTCTTCATCAAGTTGAGGAAGTTCTCTATTCTTGTTTTGCTGAGAATTTTATCATGAATGGATGTCGAATTTTGTTAAATGCCCTTTCTGTATTAATTGATATAATTGTATGACCTCTTTTTAGCCTGTTTATCTGATGGATTATATTGTTTGATTTTAGACTATTAAGGCAGCTTTGAATCCTGGAATAAATCCCACTTGGTTATGGTGTCTAATTCTTTTTATTATATTGCTGAATTCCAGTTGCTAACATTTTGTTAAGAATTTTTGCATCTAAGTTCATGAGGAGTATTGGTTTATAGTTTTCTGTGTTTCTGCTGTTTTTGGTTTTGATATCAGGGTAACATTAGCTTTATAAAGTGAATTTGGAATTGTTTCCTCTTCTGTTTTTTTGGGAGAGATTGTGTAGTTAATTCTTTTTTAAATGTTTGGTGCGATTCTCCAGTGAAACCATCTGGGCCTGGATAGTTTCTTTTCAGAAATGCTTAAGTTACAAATGAAATTTTCTTAATAGGAAATTTAGCTAAGATTGTTTAGATTATCTAATTCCTATGGGGGAATTAGGGTCATCTGTATTTTTGAGGAATCAAATGATTTCATTTATGTTGTCAGATTTATATGTGTAGATCTGTTTGTAGAATTCCCTTATTTTGATGTCTGTGTGATATTTGTTATTGGTAATTTGTCTCTTTTCTCATTTTTTCTTTGTTAGGTTTGGTAGTTTATCATTTTTTTTGACCTTTTCAAAGGACCAACATTCTGTTTCCTTGATTTTCTCTATTGCTTGTCTGTTTTCATTTACATTAATTTCTACTCTATTATTTTCTTCCTCCCGCTTGCTTTGGGTTTTTTATTTCCTTTCTTTTTCTGTTTTTTCTTTTTAATTTAAAATTTTTATTTTTTTGACATGTGAGCTTAAATTATTGAGAGCTATTTCCTTTAATAATGTTAGCATTTAGTGCTATAAATTTCCCTCTCAGCACTGCTTTATCTGTGTCTTGCAAATTTTCAATTTTTTTTTCATTCAGTTTAGTGTATTTTTAAAATTTCTCTTGAAACATCCCTTTTGACCCATGAATTATTTAATAGTGTGTTGCCTAATTTTTAAGTGTTTGGAGGTTTTCTTTACCTTTCTATTATTAATTTCTAGTTTGATTACATTGTGGCCATAGAACACACCCTTTATGAATTCTTTTAAATTTGTTGCAGTTTGTTTTATGGCCCATATATGGTCCATCTTGCTATATGTTCTGTGGGTGCTTGAAAGGAATTCTGTTGTTGACAGAGTGTTCTGTAAAATGTTCTTTTTCCTTCTTTTTTTTTTTTTTTTTACATATTAGGTTGATAGTATTGTTGAGATCTATATCTTTGCTGATTTTTTTTCTCTAGTTGTTCAATCAGTTGGATGTGGAAGTCATCAGCTGTAACTCTGGATTTGTCTGTTTCTCCCTTCACTTCCTCAGTTTTGCTTCACATATTTTGCATCTCTGTTTAATGTATATACATTTAGTTTTATGTCTTCTAGGTAGATTTATTCTTGTATTATTATATAATGTTCTTCTCTATCTGTGGAAATTTTCTTTGCTCTGAAGTCTGCTTTATCTGATATTAATATGACTCCTTTTGATTAATGTTTGCATGGTATATTTTTTCCAGTTATTTACTTTCAACCTACCTGTATTGTTATATTTAAAGTGAATTTATTGTAGAAAGTGTATAATTAGGTCATGCCTTTTATTTGTTATGTCAATTTCTGTTTTTAGTTGTATATTTAGACCATTTACATTTAATGTAGTCATTGATATAGTAGAGTTTAAGCCGGCTCTTTATTTTTTGTTTTCTATTTACTCTTTTTTTTATTGTTTTCTTTTTTATGCATTCCTTTGAGTAATTCAAACATTTTTTAGAATTCCATTTTTATTTATGTATAGTTTTTTAGTGTTTCTCTTTGTATAACTATTTTAGTGATTGTTTCAGTATATAGATATATATATATATACGTATTTGCATATATATGACTTATAGTCTGCTGGTGTCAGCATTTTACCATTTCAAGTGAAACATAGACACTCTACACCCTTTATATCTTTGTACCCTCCCTACTTATAATTGTCTTAAATATTTCCTTTATGTACATTGATAAAACATAATTTAGAAAACTCATGAGAAGGATAGTTCATTGTATTTTCCCATGTTTTTATTCTCTCTTCTGTTTTTTCTTCCTTCTTGATATTTCAGGATTCCTTCTTTTATTATTTTCTGTTTAGAGAACTTCCTTTAGCTATTATCTTCGAGCAGATGCGCTGGTAACAGATTTTTTTAGTGTTCTTTCATCTGACTATGTTTTATTTTCCTTCTTTCTTGAAAGTTATATTTTTTTCTGAAAAGAGAGATTTCTGAATTGGCATTTTTTTTAAGCACTTGAAATATGTGCTCTTTTGGTTTCCATAATTTCTATGAGTTTGCTGTCATTTGAATTGTTTTTTTTCCCACATATAAGGTATTCTTGCTTCTTTCAAGATTTTTATAGTCTTTAGTTTTCTTAAGTTTGACTGTTATGTGTTTTGACATGGATTTCTTTGGGTTTATTCTTTCTGGAATTTACCTGCTTTTTGAATCTATTGGCTTATGTCTTTTACCAGATGTGAGAAGTTTCTAGACATTGTTTCTTTGAATCCTGAATGTAGTCCTGCTCTCTTTCTCCTCTCCTCCCAGGCTCCAGTGATATGAATATAGATCGTTCGTTATTCTCCCACGGTCCCTGAGGCTCTGTACAGTATTTTTCAATCTAGTTTCTCTCAGATTGTTCAAATTAGGAATTTCTATGTTCTGTCTTCATGTTTACTGATTCATTCTTTTGTCCCCTCCATATTAATATTGAGCTCATTCATTGATTTTTTTTTACTTTAGTTATTAATGTTATTTTAATTCTAAACCTTTCATTTAGTTGTATATATCTTATTTTTTAAATTTATTTGTTTCAAGTATGTTTGTAATTGCTCATTGAAGCCTTTTTATGATGGCTGCTTTAAAGTCTGTCAGATAATTTTGTCATCTGTGTCATGTTGGAGTTGGTATCAGTTGATTGTCTCTTATTCAAGTTGAGATTTTCCTTGTTCTTAGTGTGACTGGTGATTTTTTTTTTTTTTTGAAATCTGGACATTCTGGGTATTATGTTATGAGGTTTTGTATCTTATTTAAATTCTTCTGTTTTAGTTGGCTTTTGTTGACTCTTTGCTAGCTGGGGAAGTGGGAGCACTCTCTCATTACTGCCAGATGGGAGTAAAAGTCCAGGTTCTCCACTTGGCCTCTGTGGCTCCCTAACGGGAGAGGACTCCTCGGTATTACTGGACAGAGAAGGGAATTCTGTCTCCTCATGACACAGTGGGCAAGTTTGGCTCATTGCTGCCTATGGCTCCCTACTTGGCCTTCTCCTAAACTTCCCTGGCAGGGTGGGGAGTTGAGAGGGTACCTCATTACCACCCCATGAGAGTAGAAGTCTAAGCTTCTTCACTTGGGCTTTGCTAGTGGGTATGTGGTGGCTGCAGTTCTTTCTGTGGTGTTTGGCCGGAGTAGAATGATTTTGCCTAAAAGTTTTGTCCTTTGCTAGGCTGCACCTTTGGCTAGGGAGATGGCATTTCTGTGTTGCCATCTTCTCCAGCACCTAGACTGCAATATATGAAGCAAAAAGAAAACTGAGCAGACTCATAGTTGCGTCATTCCTTGGGGACGTAACAAGGTCCCCAGCCAGTCTGCCTTCTCTTTACCCCTCAGAATCTTCTTATGTTGTTTTATATATAAGGTCTATGGATTTTATTTGTATTTAGTGAGAGTAGAAAAAAGTATTTCAATTTCACCTTTCAAGAAGCAGAAGCCCCAGGTCATTTTTGAGCAGTGGTCAGATTTCCCACACAAGTACAGACTGTCTCGTGGTAGAGCTCATAATTACCTGAATTCACAAACGTCAAAGCTTTCACCAGGCAGTGCAGAGAATGCAAAGATGAGCCTCTTCCTATTTGTATTAACTGTTTTTCATCCGACGGGATACAAAGTGCATTTGCACAAAGGAAGAGTGTCCAGGGTGTTGTCTCTGTCCTTAGCCTCTTCCACAGCAGGGTGCGAAGTTACTCCACCCCTCAGGCCTCTGAGCCCTGACACACTCACATATACCCTCAGACACAAGCAGCAGTGAACATCGCAGTGTCACCTTCATTGAAGCATCGTAAATATTTTAAAATATTTAAAAATGGATGTGGGTTTCACTAGTGTGCAATACTAGTAACTTGATAGAGCTGGAAAACAGTTTTTATTTCTCTTAAATGCTTTCGTTTGAGGAAAAGCAGGTTCGATCACCAGGAGGATAACAGAGATGAAGTAGAGCCGGGATAGGTCTCTTAGGTCCTCTAGAATCTGGTTCTAAAACTGGTTCTTCGGATTTCTATCCCTTAGAAAGGTCGCTGTTTTCCTCTTTATTGGTTTAACGTGACACGTGGCACACAATAGTTGCTCCATAAAGACAGCACTACAGAGTAGATATTTTGGGGTTGGCAGTTGGAATAAATACATACTGCTTTCCCTTAGAAGAACATACAATTTGTTCAGCCTCCAAAAAAGTGTCTTTCTTATTTTGCCTTGAGGGTGTTTCTGTCCTGTCTCTAACTTCCTTGGTATCTCATTGAGTCGCTGCCTTTTTTTTTTTTTTTTTGGTGGCAAGTACTGTTCTTAGAAGTATCTTTATTACAAGTTCTTAAACACTTCCCTACATCCATTGCAGAATGGCCTGACTGATATAACACTGTTCTCAAGGTAGCAAGCAAGTAAGATGAAGTTCTTGTTTAGACCCTAAGCCCTAGTCTCAAAGTTGACCTCATAGTCTTTCCTTATCTCTGTCAGGGCTTTGTGCCCTATAACTCTTAATTTTTTTTCTAAATTAAATATTTCAAAAATTCACAAAAGTATAGAAGATGTTATTGACCGCCATCCATCCATCCCCTGATACCCTTTCTGGTGCTAGAGATCTCAGCATTGGCCAAGCGGCTGGGATACAGCCCACAGGATCTTCTGGCAGTTGGCCCAGCCCTGTCAGCTGTGCTGGGAACAATGGTGTGTCTGTATCTATGGTGGGGCTTTTCAAATTTTAACTCCTTAATGGAAAGTGTGGGGAGAGGGCACAAATGGACTGTGTAGGGGCTATAGGCTGGTAGACTAATTTTTCTTTTTACCTTCTCTGTGTTTTTATACCACTGTAGTTTCTACATGTGTAAAATGGGAATAATCATTCATTCATTAATCCATTCCAGATATCTTTATTCTTAGAACTTACACTTAGGTAGTGGAAATGATAAGTCAGTAAAACAGAGAACAATAAGGTAGGTTCTCTGGGAATTTAGGGGTGGGAGAAGTACTTCCTGCTGGGCAGGTCTGGGAAGGTCTCATGGAAAGCATGGATTGGCGACAATCTCTATGTGGATTTGGGTGTGGGGAGATCAGAGGAGCGCAGATACAGGCGAAGGATACAGGGGCACAGAGGTGACGAGAGCCGTACTCATCCTGGAGGCTCCCCTTTCTTACTGCTCACAGGATCTGAGATGCCAAATAAGGTTACAACCCTAGAGCTTTTGGGGAGAAAATTCACAGGTGTACAAGCCTATTCATACATCCTATCAAGTAGAGGAACAGGTAAATAGGATCTGTGAAACAGGATTATGGAGCTTGGGAAGACCCATTAGCATTGTAATGGCCGTCTCACTAACCCCTGGCTTCAGGGCTGGTGTGTATGTTATGCCCTGTACAAGCACCTGTAGAGTTAACAGGTAGGAGCTAAAACCCAGCCAGGCTCTGCCAGCAGGACTGGTTCAGGCTGTTTCTACCCTGAGAAGCACCTTGTTCTCATTTGCCAAAGGCATCATAAGGGCTCAGAATCTGTTTCTTTTTGTTTCTTAATGGTGCTCACAAATCAAGGCCAAATATTTAGTGTCTTACTGTAATATTTGCCAAATGACTTCCTTTAGCCATCTGTAGGAGCTCAGTCATCGTTTTGAAGACTGGCTCTGTATCAAACATTTGCAGATTCAGGAGGACCTACTATATTCTCTCAGTTCCATTTTTGCCTTCTGCTCTCCTTGCTACCTTCTTTAGGTTAGACGCTTAGAATCCCTCCACTGCAGGTGAGGATATGGCAGCTAAACTGCTCAGCACCTACCCTTCCCTGGATGACCTGAAAGGCACAGGTCCCTGGACCTCATCCCTGCTGCTGCAGTGGCAGGCACCTCTAGTCCCTTTGGAGCCATCTTGCTACCTGTGGCCTGCTACCCGCTGTCATTGCGGTTGCTCCTTAGCCTTTCTGGACCTGCTTCCTTGCATCTCTATTCCTTCTCCCTTCATCCTAGTTGGTTTAATTCTGGAAAAGGAGAGATTTATTAGAGAAGGAAAAAGAAGGATCACCAGTAAAGAAGACACAGGGAAGATAATGAAGGGAGGAAAAGAGGGAAGATAATGAAGGGAGGAAAATTGGGAGTGTTGTAGCTATAGAGAGCAGGGAAATAATAAAAGCCACATTCGCAGTCATGGTGGGGATGAAGATGGAATCACCCAAAGCGCACATTTCGCGGGCAGGGCATCTCCAGCACCGACATCTGCTCTCAGTAACAAGGTGACCTTGCTTCCCTCAGGTGTCCTCATGACTTCTCTTGCGGACCATGTCCATGATCCTCTTTGCCTGTGTGGTAAGGGTGAGGGACGGACTGCCCTTCTCGGCCTCCACTGACTTTTACCACACCCAAGATTTTCTGGAATGCAGGAGACGGCTCAAGACTTTAGCCTCACGGCTGGCCCAGTATCCAGGGCGCGGTTCTGCACAAGGATGTGACTTCTGTATACAGTAAGCAAGCATGTTCACTTTTCCAGAACATCAGCAAAATTTGGGTTACTTTGAACTGTATATTGAGGTAACATTATGCTGATCACACTGTGTGTTAAAAGTGGACCAGCAGTCTGAAGTTGTATTTACAGCAGAACCAGGTGGCCTCAGGTGTTGCTGCTGGAACTCCTGCCTTTGTAAGTGGCGGGCCATGAGCCTCGGGAGACCCGGCTCCAACCAGCTTTCATGCTTTTAGTTTGGTAGTTTTTTCCACATTGGATGCAGGGGTAGAGAAAAGGTGAGGAGGAAAGAGATACCAGATTAAAATGGCAGGGAAGGTAATGGACAAGAGTGAACAACCAAGAAAATGACTTATAGTTGTTGCTTTCAGGTTTTGCTTTTTAAATTTTTTTCACTTAAATTTTTTTTTTTAATTAAAAACTTTATTATGTGACAAGAATAGGAGAGTGAAAAATGAGCACAGGTAGGTCCCTCTTCTCAAGGAATTTAAAGTCTAATGAGGGAATAAGAAATATATAATTATATATTAATACAATGGGAAAAGTAATCCAATGAAAATAGGAGTCAAGTGGTTGCAATAATTACAGTCATAACAGCTGTTATAATAAATCATAGTAATAACAGCTAACACTGTAGAGTGTTTTCCTTGTGCCAGGCACTATTCTAAGTGCTTTCTAAGGTTTACGAGGTCGTCAGTAGCATTATGCTTGTTGTATAGAGCAGGAAACGGAGGTTACATGACCTAAAGTCTAAGTTTATGCTGTTAATAAGTCATAGCGCCAGGATTTGAATGCAGGCATTCAGGCACCAGAGTCTGTGTCTCATGCGTTTCATAATTTCTTATTCCAGGGCTTAAAGCAAAAAGCCCTTCTATGGAGAGATCAGGGCAAGGCAGGTTTTGAAATATCAAAATGGCTTGCTGTGGATGTTACGTCATTGTTCTTCAGCACGTAGGCCTTCACGTACCAAGTCCCCTTTGCTCCCTTTGAATGGACAGTTTTTAGTTGACCTGATAAGATGGGGTTGTTTTAGGGGTATTCAGTCTCAGAATGAGAAAAACAGAAGGAACAGTCCAGGCCTGACTCCAGGCTCGAGGGTGGTATGAGGAGAATAGGGATGTGGCCTGAAGGGGGTGCCACAGGCAGGCACACGCTGCTGTCGCCCTGTGATGCGGGCTGTGGGTGCTCAGGAGCACAACCTGAGCGGCCTCTGCCCTTGTCTGCGTCTCCTCTCTCCAGGTGCCTGAACCCACCTTCCTCACCATGCTATGATTGCCTAATATTCCAGGGGAGCTCTGGGCTGGACCTCAAGTTAGGAAACCTCTCTGTGAAGAAAAAAATGCTATGACCGTAAATGAAATTCTGGGTACTTCAGGTTTTTGAAAAATGGAATGTAAAATGTTCTATTTATTTGTGTTTTGAATAAAATACCATTATTTTCACAGAGGAAAGCGGGGCCCTTTCTCCTTACAGATGAGCAGTGCCATAGCTTATTTTATCGTTAAGGAGTTGAATTATTTTCCTAAGGTTGCCGTATCAAATTGCCAAAAACCGCCTTAAAACAATATTGCGTCCTTCTCTCGCGGTTCTGGAGGTCACACGTCTGAGATCGGTGTCACCAGGGCCTTGCTCTCCCAGGCTCTCAGGAAGAACCCTTCCCATGCCTCTCTCCTGCCCTCTGGTGGCTGCTAGTAGCCCTGCCATGCCATGTTTTAACGTGGCGCTGCTCCGCTCTCCGCCTCCCTGGTTATGTGGGCGGCTTCCTTCTGTCTCTGAGACCGGATTTCACACCAGTCATGGATGAAGGCCCACCCTAACCCCTGATGCCCTCATTTCATCTTCATGGCATCTGCAAAGACTATTTCCAAATAAAGTCATATCCACTGGTACTGGCAGTTAGGACTTAAACATGTCATTTTGGGGATACACTTCAGCCCACAAATAAGGGTCCTTTTTCAAATAGAAACACTTCCATCCCAAAGAGACTTAGGTCCTTCTGTAAAATTCCTTGTATAAGGAGGAGGTCATCTTTTTTTAAAACATACTTGTATATAGAGAACATTTTTATATAGAGACTTCCAAGTGTGAAAAGATGGTAGATTAACATAATCTAAAACCGTCTTCTAGAAACACTCAGAAATGTGAGTAAATGTATATAAAATTCTTTTAAATGTGTCGCTGAGCTTGAAAGGAAGAAATCACAAGGTTCCAGAAATGACGGGGGAACAGAACATCAAGGTGGTAGGAGTGTGAGCTAGCGCTGAGACTCCTGGGTCACCGGTCATAGCAGACTCAGTGCCCAGGAAGGGAGAGGCCTTTGGGCTGAGGTAGAGTGAGGTGTCAGAGTAAGACCCATGCAGAACGGAGAGGCTCTTCAGCCTTCAGGCTCTAGCCCTAGTAATAGAATAGGTGAGAAAGAGTCTGCCCCACCCCCCATACAGGGCGAAGTCACCTCTGCTTGGCTTCGGATGGGAAGGAAAAGTCTCACCTTATAAACTGAAAACCTGCCCCTATGCCTCATGGAGGATTGGAGTTTGAGGTTTTTACTTCATACTCTCCATGGTCTAGGAATTCCCAAGCCGAAGTCCACACATCAGTACCGGTTCCAGGCTGACGGCACTCCTGGAGCAGCCGGCCAAACCCCTCTGGGAGAAGTGTGTTACATAATATTGCAGGAAGCGTGTGTAGTGCCAGCTGGGTGCTGGGCTAATTGGGGGATCACTCTGTAAATTATATAAATGTCTAACCATTGTGCTCTACACCCACAACTATTATAAAATAATATTGAATGTCCACTCTAATAGAAAAATAAAAGTTAAAAAAAAAAGTGTGCCACAACTCAGCACTCGAGAGATTCTTAGGAAGAAAATGGGCTCCACAGTGATGAGCTCTCAGCAAAAATGGCAGAACACTAGAGGGGATAGTCCTCGATGAGGGGGGTCAGTGGGCACAGCGGACAGGAGAACTAGAGTCTCCAGAACTTGAAATGACAGCATGAGAGTCTGAAAAGGAGTAGAAAAGGGAGAACTATTGTGCATTTATTTTATAAGATCAGAGTAATCTTAATGCCACAACAGAAAGAAGATGTTGCAGGAAAGGAATGTTAATAGGGCCAGTCTTACTTTGTATAGACACAAAAGTCTAAAATAAAACATTAGCAAACTGAATCCAGCAGTTATATGCACATGAATATGTAGAAACAACCATGAAAGTTCTATTTCAGGACACCAGGATGATTTAATGTTGGAAAATATGTTGATGTAGATGAAAGAGGAAAAACATTTCCTCAATAGATGCAGAGAAGCCTGGGGCTACTTCTTACAAATGGAACATGCCTCCTCATGCATGAATAAATAAGAGTGATCACACACTGTCGTTGGCAAATACCGCTCTACAGTGCAGAGGAAGGATGATAAAGGCACAGTCCCAGGTAGGTGTGGCTGAGGAGACACTGTGAATGCAGCATACAGCTCCGAGGCTGTTGGAGGCCAAGCAGGTGCAGAGTTGAGACAAGGTCGTGTCCAGCTGTGGGCTGGGAACACACGGGTCTGTTCCCTGGTAATGTAGATGTCGTCCTTCCGTTTCAGTTTTTCTTCTTCGGGGGATGTGGCCTGCATGGCTATCTGCTCCCGCCAGTGTCCAGCAGCCATGGCCTTCTGCTTCCTGGAGACCTTGTGGTGGGAATTCACAGCTTCCTATGACACCACCTGCATTGGCCTCGCCTCCAGGCCGTATGCCTTCCTTGAATTTGGTTTGTAAACTCTTTTGTATTTACTGTTCTCTTAGGGCGTTGTGTGTGTGGAATTATAGTTTGGATATGGCTTTGACCATCAAGGAAAATCACTGGAGGTGCAATAACATACCCCTGGAGAACAGCCTTGTGTCACGAGATTTCATAGTGGCGGGAGTGGCCTGGAAAGCGTCCACGTTTAACACTCTGGCTTGTTGCCTCTCCAGAGCCTGGGGACAGGGTGGAGGAATGGTGAAACCTGTATAGGTTCTTCACCACAGCCCTCCGGGGCAGAGGCCAGTGAACTGTGGCCCAGGTCCAGTGCCATTTTTGTAAATAAAGTAGAACACAGCCATGTTCATTCTTTTACATGTTGCCTGTGGCTGCTTTAGCCTGTCACCAGCGGAGCTGAGTAGTTGTGACAGAGAACCACATCCAGTGCCAGTTTTTATAAATAAAGTAGAACACAGCCATGTTCATTCTTTTACATGTTGCCTGCGGCTGCTTTAGCCTGTCACCAGTGGAGTTGAGTAGTAGTGACAAAGACCATGTGGGGTCCACAAGCCTAAAATATTTACTGCCTGGCTCTCTAAGGAGATTTTGCTGACCCCTGCTCTGGGGCTGGACTGCTCAGAGTGGGGAGCGTGGACTTGTTCCTCCATCATGGAATAAATGCAGAAAATGAGAAAGGTGTTTGACATTCCTGCGGTATTTTTCATTGCATTTTATTGAAGTATCAGTCCGCAGGAGTCTAGAGATAAGAAACAAACTAGTCCTTCACCAGAAGAGGATGCTGCTTTCCCAGGTGCCGCCAGAGAGGCCTGGTAGAGGCTCGGGCTTTGGGACACGGCCTGATAATTCGGGTGGACACACCTTTTCTCAGGTGTGGCCCAAGTCATTTTGAGCTCTTGGGAGAACGGGCTTTCAGGTGGAGCTGGAGGACATTCCGTGGTCTCTGTGGTGCTTTTGAATGGGGGGCGGGGTGCTAGTGCAGGGCCAGCACCTGGAAGGTGGCCTGCCCTTGTGCATCATGGCAACTAACTGCTATAACCTTCGCTTTCCCTCGTGTGGCCTGTTGGCCAGCGCATCAGGGATGGGCCAGCACCTGCTTCTGGTGTCTGTCCTCTGAAGATGTTGGGATGCTCCCTGGTACCCAGGCCCCAGCCTGGTGGAGCCGTGACACAGCCTGAGAACTCTGACTCTGAGTCTCCCCACGAGGCCCTAGTCAGACTGTGGCTCTCAGCCCCACATCTCCTACAGAGAGGGCCAGACAGGTCGCAGCTGCAGTGTCCCTTGGCTGTCATTGATTTGTAACTCTGGACCTGGGTTCTCTCCCCTCTTCTCTGCATGTGCCTTCCTATTAAAGTGGTGTGCTTGATCTGACGGGAGACCCTTCCCCAGCAACATGTTTGCTCATTGTTTATTAAGAATAGAATATGAGTAAAACTATACTTATAATAGAATTAAATGTGATATTGCTTTGCCAATATTTCTAAAACTTTATTCCAAATACTTATTAAAACTTGGCAATGGATTAATACTAACATAAATAAAAGAAGTAAAACCAATACTTTTCAAATACGTAATATCAGTTTGCACAATGTATTTGTCTTCATTTTAATTTTTTCACATGTCTTTTCTTGAGATAATCAGGTCAAGAATGACCATCCCCATTCTCAGGCTTAGGTATATTCTGTGATCTGCCTAGAATTCTACTCTCACAAGTGGCTGAACTAAGAATCAAACCCTTCTCCCCTAACTCCCTCATCACTGAGGTTCTGGAAGCTGTTATTGCCTTCTCTGTAGGTAGACTATCACATTTTAATTATTCTGCTCTGGAGAGAGTGATGAGACCAGTAATGATATGTAGTAATCATTTGACCTTTACATATATAGCTTGACATTGTTGAGAATCTGGCTGACATCAGCTTGCTTTAAAATATAAATTTCATTTAGTACATATTTTCTTATAACATCTATTGTGCTGAAAATGTTCAACTTGAGTGTCTCTCCTTTTGCAGACAGCGTCATTCAGAAAGTGAAGTGGCATTTTAACTATATAAGTTCCACTCAGATGAAGAGCAGCTTAGAAAAAATTCAGGAGGAACTCAAGTTCCAGCCTCCCACTGTTCTCACTCTGGAGGACACAGATGTGGCGAATGGGGTGATGAACGGTCACACACAGATGCACCTGGAGCCTGGTAAGAGGCCTGCTGTTCTCTGATGTTGATGCAGATGAGGGGATATTATATGTTTCAAAGGGACATTGATTTCTTGTACTAGGAAGGTGTGTTTTGGGCGGGAGGTATAAAATAAGTGGGGAAAAATATGGACTCCTCTTGTTTCCAGGTGGCTGTTATAAAAAACTTGACAATTATGACAATGAGTTGATCTGAGGGGAGATCAACAATGAGATTCAGAATAGTGACTTGGCAGATTGTTTTTTTTAACCAGGTTGAAGTCTACAGGTTTAAATATTGTAAAGATTCATTTTCTTTTGCTGGAAGTCACTTATACAGATTTGAATACTGTCTGTCTGTCTCTCTGTCTATCTGTCTACCTGTCTGTCAGTACATCCATCCATCCATCCATCCATCCATCCATCCAATTTTTTCCTTTGACAGTGAATCTTCATCTCATCTCATCACTTAGTGAAACTTTGCAGCTCTCCCCTGGGAGACCCCACCCTCCTTCATAGAGGAAAGGGGAGGCCATGGGATGAATGCGGGCAGGGCCAGATCCAGGGCCTATGGTGCTCCATGAGGTCTGGGGACATCCCTCTATCCCTGTGGATTTCTGTGTCCTTATCTGAAGAACGAGGTGTTAATGAATGTGCCCACAGTCCCCTGGCACTTCGTGACTTAGTCTGGCATTTAGCCACTCAACGCCTAGCATATAGTGAAGCATGATTTTTGACATTCTTTGTTTATGATTACACACAATTCAACCAATTTTTAATTAAAGTGGATATTTATATTGGAAGGATTCTGTAATAGTGTAGAGCTGAATTTTGCTCTGAAAGATAGAGCTGTCTATACTGTAACAATCTAATTATTTTGTTTTATACTAAACTCATTACTTGAATTTTAAAAGTGGTGTATTAAAAATGTGGATGTTTTTGGTTTAGCTTCATGTTTTGATTTAATCCGTTTCAACCAATAAATTCTTGGATTGGCTCTCATGCCCGTCAGTTAGTTATTATAATTTATGTTGGGAACGGACTTGACGTTTGTGGGAGACCGGGTCGTTGAACACCACGCTTCTCCTTTGCCATACCTGAAAATGGGGTAACTTTGTAATCTATGTTTTGTTTCTTAACCACTTAGACAAGAGGAGCAAATCCAGGAAGTGTCAGCTTGCCCATCTTTCTAGGACATTGTCCTGTGGTTTGACTCACCCTGTTGTCCTGAGGCTAGAGTCTTCACAGGTAGCATGTCCTGTGCCAGCGGGGACTTTGAATTGCTCCGTGGAAACCCTAATACACTAACAATGCGCATCCCTCCGGTTGCAGCTAGATATTTGTGTGTATGCGTGTGTGCGCGTGTACGTGTGCGTGTGTGGGAAATGCAAGGACAAGAAAGGATGATTTAAAATGAACGTAGCAAGAGAACGGGTGGGACACCATTTACTCGTGTGAATCAAAATCAGTTCCAGCGGTTCTCTTAAAAGAGGAAATGATCATTTGTTCCAATTAGAGTTCCAGAAAGTTTGTAACTGAAACACTCAGTGTTTCCCTCTTCTTCCCAGTTATTTTAGAATTAAAAAAAAAAAAAAATCACGCTGGCTGTGAATTGCTCCAGAAGCACACATGACACTGAGTATTGTCCTCGTCAGAATAAGAGTGGAGCATTTTCCAAGCTGAGGGTGGGGGTAACAGGAATGCTTTCAGTAATTGACAACTAAGTTACAAATACAGCCATAAATTGCTTTAAATCAGGATTTCTCAACCCCGTTAACTTTTTGTACTGCATAATTCTTTGCTGCCGGGGCTGTCACATATGGTGCATTGTAGGATGTTTAAAAGCATTCATGGCCTCTACCCAGTAGATGCTCGTAGCACCGTGTCCCCAGTCATGACAACCCCAGATGTCTCTGGACATTGCCACATGTATGTGGAGGGGCCGTGTCGCCCTAGCTGAGAACCATTGAACAGAGAGAATGTGAAACACTTGAGAAACTGGTGCTCGCTCAGAGAAGGGCCGGTTTCTGGAAGGAACTCACCTCAGACTCCTGGGTTCATTCTGTCCTTCATTTCTTGCCTTTTCCCCACTAACAGCTGCTTTTAATATGTTTGTATGTTTAGCATAGCCTATCATTAGTGGAGGTCTAGTTAGTGTCTTTATTTTTCTTTCATATGGAAGTTATTTTCACTAGATACTTCTTATTATTTTTTTTTAATTGCGAAGCTCCTACCTTCCGAATGGAACCCGTGACAGCCCTGGGTGTCCTGTCCCTTATTCTCAACATCATGTGTGCTGCTCTGAATCTCATTCGTGGAATTCACCTTGCAGAACATTCTTTACAGGTAACTTTCTTCGCAGTTTAAATAAACTGAAGGACACATAGAGGAAGGAACTGATGAGGACACATTTTGTTATAAGGTTATTATGCACTAAGGTTTTTAATTCAAATACAATTTTTATTTCTAATTTTATTCTTTGTAGTAAGTTGAACAAACAAGAAACTTGCTCTTTTGTACCAGTTTTCCTAAGAAGCCAGAGGGGCCTGCTGGGATGGGGGTGAGACGCGGACGAGCTGCTGCAAGGACATCCGGCCATCCCATGGTCCTTGTGACCCCAGGAGTCACATCAGGGGCCAGATTGTTCACCAAGGGCAGAAGTTTGAGTCTAGACTTCAAGGATCAGGCTCTTTTTTCCCCCCTGGGAAAAGCTGCCTCATAGTCTGATTTATGTCATGTAGCTACTGCTTGCCCTGTGTCTTGGTCAAAAACTGTATCACTTGGAAGTTGATTTTCCAGCCTGCTCCTCTCAAAACATCTTTCTGTTTCAATGCTTCTTAAATATCAGTTGGTAATTTGAAGTATTTCAGACACTTTAAGAAATACAGACCCATCATGAACATAAACATATAGACGTTACTTTTAAAGAGAGCCATCATGCTCACACCGTGTATGTGGCGGTGACAGTCTGAAACATGGCTGGTGCTAGGTCTCAGGAGACTGATGCCAGCGGACCTTCTTGGAGAATGGCAGCAGGCCTGGGGACTGCCTGTTACCACAGCCCGTCTTTGGCCAATGTTTGGTGTGGTTCCTACTCTTACTGTTTGTGATTACTCATAGCCAGGTACTCACCAAGTATCTGTACACACTAGGACAGGTGCCTGTCCAATAAGATGGTTCATACATAGTCCCTGCCCAGGGGTACAAAGCAGAGTGTGGTGACATCAAGGTATCACTATGGAGGCAGCAGTACCTGGAGTTGGGAGGAATTAGGAAAAGCTTAGTTTTGACAGATGAGTAGGATTTTCAGAGGTGGTAGGGTTGCGGGGGACAGGCATTCCAGGTTGAGGGCTTAACATAGATGCTTGGGGACAGGAGAGCACAAGGTGTGTCCAGGCCATTGAAAAGGATTGCCTGTCAACCCCTGTTCAGATACATAAACAGGGACTTCTGTCTCACTCAGCCGGGATTTCGTATTTATCAACTCTGCCGGACTGAATGAGGAGCAAAGTGCCCTGTTTCATCGTGTGTTCTTTCATCTAATTGGTCCTTTTCTTGTGTTCCTCATATCTGTTTTAGGTTGCCCATGAGGAAATTGGAAATATTCTGGCTTTTCTTATTCCTTTTGTAGCCTGCATTTTCCAGGTAGGTGAAAATGCTGATATGTCAGTGAGTGGGTTAAGCCCATGGTCTTATTTTGTTCTTTTACTGGAACTATTGACAAGTTTCTAGATCCTATTTTTATTTTACCAAGGGCTTGGTTCAAGTCATGGACAGTGTCAACCCTTAGGGGAGGGACTTAGGCCTGTCCAGCCCAGGCCTCTCACTGTACAGAGGAAGAGCTCTGGGCTCAGAAAGGAAAGCCACTTGCCTGAGGTTGCAGGGCTTCCGACAGGGGCAGAACAGAAACCAGGAAGGGAGGGTGAGTCTGCAGTGGAGGAGGGTTGGGCCTGAGGAGTGTGAGGCAGGGTCTTGCCTCGTGTTGCTTATTGGGCAGTCCACGTATGAAATACCCTGTGGAAGTCACGTCTGTGTATACATGTGTTTTAAACACACGACTAAATGAAAAAGAATTGTCTTTAGTAGTAATACCATCTGACTCAAATCTATCTTTAGGAAATGAAACAGAAATTATAACATTAACTAG
Organism: Macroglossus sobrinus; assembly: GCA_004027375.1. Taxonomy (NCBI): domain Eukaryota; kingdom Metazoa; phylum Chordata; class Mammalia; order Chiroptera; family Pteropodidae; genus Macroglossus; species Macroglossus sobrinus. The sequence goes on from PVKZ01003166.1 coordinate 151,807, forward strand.
AGGGCTTTGATGATTATTTAGTTATTTTAAAATGTACTGCATATGGAGGGGTGAAGTAAAAAGGACCTTTCAAATCTCGTTTAGGCAGAGTTAATTCTAGTGAAAACCTGACTGCAATTCTCTTTCCTTGTCCTCCCTGTGGGCTAGGATTTTAGTACTTTCTTTGCATGCTTAAGCTTTTTTTTTTTTTAACTAAAATTTCTATTCTCAAGGCATTTCTTCTCCTTTCCACATACATTTTAGAAAGGCCTATTTAAAAAAATTACATGATTGTGCAGAAAGAAATTTTCAACCCAAGATTATTGAAAAAGTGCACTTATATTTTAGAAGCAAGTTTCCAAAATCTTGGATGCTGCCTCTTGACGATTCCTAGGGCTGCATTTCAAGGCTGCAGGGGATCTTACAGTTCCCTTCATGCCCTCAGCTGCATTCTTAGTTGGATAGCTCTTTCGATGGGGAACTCTCTCCCTCACACTGCAGCTGAGTCTTTGTTGGATTGTTCTGTGTTTTGAAATTGTGCTCTTTTAAAAAAACAAAAAACCTTTTGCAGAACAAGAACGGCCCCCTTTTCATGTGATAGCTCTACACAAAATACTGCTCTCCCTCCCTTCTCTGAGACCTTTCCCTATTTCAGAGATGCTTTTGAAGACATGCTGAGGGGATGTCTAGAGAACGGTGGTCTCCTATCTGGTTGTAACTCTAAAAACTAAGATAGTAAAAGCACAACTTCTGTCTCTGGCTTCCTCACCTGTCACGACCCCCTGAAGAAGTTCATTCGGAGGTTACGGGGTGCTGGTCTGGCCCCTCACCCGCATTTCTTCTTCTTCTGCAGCCTGCAGCCTGGGCACTTGTGTCTGTCTTTTCTACACTTCTGTCAAGAGTACCATGTTCTCATTCCTCCTGTGACATCGATTTCACTTTCTTCTCTTCCATATCTCTGTGATTAACAGCAACTTACGCAGCGAATCCAAGCTTCATTGTAATGAATTCAGGGTATTAAGCCGATGGGCATGGCATGACGCGGTGTGTGACAGGTGTGAGACGTGAACCTTGCACCTGACCTTGCGGCCATTGTGTCACCTCTGATGGGACTCCCCCTCTGGTGTCATTTCAGTGCTATTTGTACCTGTTCTACAGTCCCGCCAGGACTACAAAGGTGGTGCTGATGCTGCTCTTCATTTGCCTGGGCAACGTGTACCTGCACGGGCTGCGGAACCTCTGGCAGATCCTGTTCCACATCGGAGTGGCTTTCCTGTCTTCACATCAGATACTGACGAGGCAGCTTCAGGAGAAGCAGTCCGACTGTGGAGTGTGAGGGCGGCAGTGTGTGAGGGATGGAGCCTTTGATTTTCTTACGAGGGTCAGCCGTGTGTCCCTTTTGGCCTCTCGACTTCACCTCAAGTTTCCATCCTTGAAGTTCATCTTGACCAAACCCGACTGATACCGAGACTTGGGGACTTTGAACGGGTGCAGTTGAGGGTACGAGGTTGCCTGACACGCAGCCCCGGTGTTGTGCTGCGTGTAAATTCCTGCGGGACCTCCGGTTCGGCACGTTTACTTAGGACAGCAGACGCTGGGGGCTCGTTCAGAGAGAGAACTATTAGAAGATCAGAATGGAATTATTTTGGTCTTTCACATTGAATGATGTAATAAACCACTAGGTTCAGTAATACTAGTTTATGTTATTGGCAGTTGTCTCCAGGGCACCACCTTAAAATCCATATCAGCTTTTCAGTATAAGTGTGACTTGGTTAGCTTTTTTAGTGGGTCAGTACAGGTGCATTAAAAACTTAAAAGACATGGTTCCTAAGTGTAAGCAAGGTAAATTCTGTTTACATTTTTGATAACAGGTTCAATACAATACCTTTAGAATATTTAAATATATTTTGGATATAAAATGAACTTGGTTTAGGGTAAGAACAGACAGAGAAAAAAATGTTTAAAAACCGAGTTTAATTTGTACATAACCTTTTATGATGGG